>APFE030744944.1:130535-143997 GCA_000404065.3 Pinus taeda
CTTCAAACTAGGGCAGTCGATATCTTGCAAACCGTTCATCGGATTGACTTCATTCCACCACCAAAAGTTGTGGCTTTCGGAGGAGGTTCAGATGAACCTACAACACAGTTCCAAAGAGGAGATCTTCTAGGCCACGCAAGTCAATCTTTACTTCTGCAGTTGCAGCTTCAAATTCAATAGCTTCCGGTTTCACATGTGAGAGAGAGAGACCCATTTCAGCGCAGTAGAGAAGAGACTCATATCTGCGCAGTAGAGAGAGAGAGATGTGATGAGATGAGTGCAAATGAGGAAAAGTCCTGTTATATTTATACACAACGTTGGTGGGTGAATAGATGTGACTGTTGGGCTTCTGAGCCTACATGAGTTTTAGGTCAGCTTGATAATAATTCCATAATCAAAATAAATTCATATCTCCATGAATACTTATCGGAATCAGATGATCTTTATATAAATCCTACACCTCTCGAGGAGAGGAATCTAATAAAAATATTATCAGCCATGAATAAGATGACCCACATGAAGTTTTTCCCTGGTTTCCAATTTTAACATTATTTTTATGTTCGACTACTAAATTCACATAACATTGGTATGTTGTAGACCAATGAAAGTTTATGCCTTGGCAAGCAAGTGCGTTAAAAGGGTCACCACATATTGCTTCCTTCTTTATTTTGGCATTAGTTTGGTAGCCATTTCTTGTTTATACTTAGGAATATGTGAGAAATTATCAATGTTCTTGGTCACTCTTGGTTGTGAGTTCTTCCTTCTCTGATATAATTACCAAATTTTACCCTTTCACATGTGAAAATCGTTGGGTGGGATAGGCTAATAATAGAAATTTAATACATTAATATTGTCATTGTGGGAGATTATAGAAGCATATCTCGAAGTTTTAAAGCCATCACGTTTGTTTAACTCAAAGATTGATCCAATTTTAATATTCTTGATATTACTACCATGAGTAATAGGGAAATTAATTAGTTAATGTTATTGTTTTGCTACAAAATCTTTATGATCTTGACGGGTGGCATATAGGTAATCAATTATGTGGAACGAGAAAGTGTGTGGGAAATAAGATGTGAGGAAGAAGGAAGTGTGTAGAGTGGTAAATGTGTGGAGTGGAGGGATGTGTGGAGTGAAGTGTTGTGTAGGGGGGATATGCGTGTGAAGGACAAGGATGTGGAAAATGAGGAATGCGAACTTTCTTATGCACATGTTAAATTTGGATAAGTATAAACAACTTAAGAGAGTGCAATTTTTGAGGTTAATAAATGGTCGAGTAACCCATATTAATTGTTGAATGTGTCAAATTTAACACCTAGTTGGCTATTGGGCTATGTTATAACCAAGCCACTAGGAGGAAAAGGAGCTACATGCTATTTGAGTGCATTTTGTTCCCTAGCTGAGAAAATTAGCTAACAATGGATAAAGATATAGAAAACATAGAGGATTTGTGTACTATAAAAACCCATGGGACACAAGTCTCATTCCTTTGTACTTGCATCTATTTTCATTCAGACAAAGGGAGTGAAGAGAAACTTCACCTCCCAGCTAGGTTTTCTATTATAATTGTTTCCCAAATCATATCTTGTGTTCATTATGGTTTGTGAGTTATATTTCATTGTTCTCTCTTTTCCATATTTTATCTTTTGCATGCATAAGCATAAACATAACAAATTAATTTACGAATCTAGAAATCTGAGGAAAAATTAACCCTCATAGTGTAGATTTTGGATTTTCAAAATTATTTTAATAGATATGTTGTGAACAACTATCTAGTGGAATATCCATGACAATCTATGAATTATGTTAAATATGTAGAATAAAAAGAGGGGAGGGGATATGATTTTCCACAGTTATAGAAGTAATTATACATCACTAGTGTATCCAACTTCATTGTACCAAAACATTCTTATAAAGTTGTGCTAGGGATAGCAATTGGGGAGTAGCAATTCAAAGTGATATGCGTAGAAAATTTCTACAAATCTAGCTCTAACCATGTAGAAAATACTATAGATTCACAAGCTCATGCAATGTACTAAAGCAAAAGACAAGAATCTACTTCTACTTTCAACCAGCAGAAGCCAATAAATTGATGAAAACAATAATTGACAAGAGGAATATAAATCAATGGCACATAACACAATAAGTATCCAGGGAAAGCCACAAATCAAAACCCCACTATCTGTATTGCATTAAATCATAAATCCAAGATGCTAATACAATTCTTGTTCTCACAAGAACAATCCCTACACTCAGTATGATCAATCCCCCAGTTCACAAGCAAGTTCAAGCTAAACCTTAGCCTCTTCTGTTGCTCTCCAAGCCCCTATTTTCTTGCGCAATTCCTATCACTGAATAAGCCATATTAATGGGAATCTAGTGCATCCAAAACCATGCAATCCAAACTAGGTCCAGTTCCTGATTGCATGCATGATCTATAAAACTCAGTAAATCATACAACTAATAGTACATTGTCCTTGCACTCTAGTCTCAACTAGGTCTTTCTCAGAATCGACATGCATGAGTTTTTGATGAGGGAATCTTCAATTAACTGGAGTAGCACTAGTGGATGCATTAGTTCACCAACTGACTATTAACTCTCTATTAGTTCCACAAATAGTTTGGAACCATTTTAACTAAACATAACTCAGTCAACCAAGTTATCTAATTACAACTCACAATTAAACTCATACTGGACCCCTAATACTTAGGGAGAACATATACATGACTTCAGAAATACTTCCAACTCGAAATTCCTAAGCTAATTAAGTTAATTAAATTTAATTAACTATTTACAAGTTTCTATGAGGATAGAATTTGATTTTAATTCACAATTTATTTCAAGGACAAATTAAATTGGAATTTATGGATTCTATTTTTAACATTTCTTGTTGCTATTTTCAACAATATGTTGGAGGAAGAGTTTTATGACTAAAATATGTAAGAGCATAACATTTTAGGGTGAAATATATTGTAGAGGCTAAATTTCCTATCTTTTCTATAAAATTTATGTTAAAATGTGTATACACCCTACCAAATTCCCCCTACCTATTATAGTTATCATTTTGATTAGTAGTATGTAATTCACGTCACTTAGTGTATGGATATTCAGTTGCAATTTAATGGTACATTGTTGAAGCTCTTGTTGACAGTGCTGGACCCACCACCATGTTAGGGGATCTGCCTGGTAAGAAGTCCCAACTAGACCTTAGACCGTTTAGTGTAGGAGTCCCAGCAATGGGTCATACGGTATCGCCTTGACCGCGGTTGCGTGCAGAGGCAAGTAAGATGTCCTTGTTGGTAGCAAGGGCGTGACATGTGCGACAAGCCAAGGAAGGTCCATGAATGGTTCTGACACACAAAATGTGAAGTGAGTGTGCCCCTTGGAAACCTATGGAAACACTTGGCTTGGAAGGGAACACATGAGCAGAGATGCATCACGAACTGGAAGGCAAGCGGACCCCAAAGTGATGGTTAAACTAACAACACATCTCAGTAAGATTCATACATACATAGACATAAAGAGTTTATACATACATGTGTAAGCAAATAGATATGTATATCATTAGAGTAACCAAGTTAAATGAAATACAATAACAACATATGCATGAAACGTGTTGGCTCTGTTATATTAAGAGGTGAAAGTTCCAATCATACAGTACAACCATGACCAACCACTAGTCCTGATAAAGGAACGTTATAGTCATTGTCGCCTGCTCCTCCAAAGATATGTACTAGCTATACACTATGGAGAAGCCAAGGCTCATTACAATATGCTCCAAGCTTTCTCTAAGATACTCCTATCGGAAGCTTGGCTTCCCAAAATCCATTACAATGACTTATGAGGTTCTATAAATAGCAAAGGGTGGGGTGACCCATGACATTCCCCTTTGTGACTTTTCAACTACTACGTGACTGTTACATTCAATTATCGACACTTGGACTTTCAATTTACAAGATATTACATACAATATGCACATGTATCCATGTGGGACAAAATAGGCTTGAGCAAGCCATGCAAGACATCACTAAGACTTGGACAGTTGTGGGAAGATGAACTCTTCGAGATCCTCGTGATGATCGACGGTAGCGAACTGATGCCAAGATTATTCATCCACGATGGTGTCCACATGCTCAATGGTGACATCCTACTGAAAGCGAACTCTTGCCTCTGTTGCATCCTGGTACAATAATATGGCTCCTCTGTCCAACTCGTCTGATAACATGCGCATCATTGTCTTAAGCGTAGTTGGACCAGCAACATATTGATGCATAGTGTCTGCGTTGATCTTCAAGTGTGTGCTAGTGACTATGTGCATCAATGTCGAAATACATGTTCAGCTCCAGTCGAGCTTGGTTCTTGTCTTCGCCTCAGTGAGTGTGCCAATGGATGGGATCGCATGCATGTGCATAATGACATCCATGCTCCTAAACACCCTTGCATGCGATCGACAACACTGCTCACCCTGTTTGCTCTGTGCCAGCTACTGGGCTTGGTCTACAACTTGTATGGGCACAATTTCATCAGACTGTGCATGTTGTGCTTCCTGTTGTACCTATTCCTACTGCAAATCCTTCTCTTGTCTGTGCAACTCCTGTTCTTCCTTGAGTTGTTGCTTCAGCGTTTGCAACTCCTTCTTTGTTTCTCTCTCTACCTTTGCACAATCCTCTTGTCATGTTGTCACCTCATAGCCTCAGTCTCTAAAGCTGCTTTCGTCACAAGTGGATATGCTTGAACTTGCAACTTTGCTCTGCCTCTACACTGTTAACAACCTTCCTCTAGCATTTTCCGCATGCAAGTCTGCTACCTTTTGCTGTTGTTGATGGTGCTACTCGTTGTGATGCCGTAGTGATTTCATCTTGATATCCTTGTCTATGAACAACTTGATGTCTTCATAGATAGTCAATTTCATAAACACTTGATCGACTGCATCCCCAGTGGCGCTCTCAACAATGTCATTGACTTTGCTCTCCTGGAAGCCATCGTACCTCAGCTATTGAGAGGCAGACGAACACCTGTGATACTTAGAGACATAACAACACTCATGGCAAGCAATCTGTTAGTTGAAAGCCAAAACAAACTGAAGGGCTGACATGCAAGATACCTGTGTGACTGTTTGCGAAGATTACACAATTTTTGCTAGGAGGCTCGGAGACTCATTGCCAAAAATTCGCAAGGCACAGTTCGGGCTACCAAGAGGTTGACTGACTGCTGGAACTACGTAATGCACAGCCCATCCTGGCCTGTTGAGGACTGAAACTGCATAATGCACAATTTCAGTCAGTAGTGACATGCAAACCAACAAACTACATTGTGCATTTTTTGGGGCTAGCAAGGCACTGCATCCTAGAATTGCACAATACAAGCCTGGAGGTCAATGTTGTTCCAGACTTGCACAATTTCTAGAGGGAAGGTAGAGCCTTCACTTCCAGAAATGCGCCATGCTAGCTGGGCAAGGCAAGGTCCAGGCCAAGGCAGCCCAGATCCGCCAACAGATGACTGAAAACATGAGAAGTCTGAATGCATGGTGAAACTTAGTGTAAACAAGAGCAAATGATCATGCATGCAAACAATAAGTGTAGGATTCAGAAAACAAGAAAACATGCATGATGTGGCGACCATTTCTGAAAAAACAATGTCATGTATGCAACAACAGTGAGATGCAAATGAAAACTAAAATGGTGCTTCTACAAGCTAACATACATTAAAACGAAAACAAGCGCTCATTGAAATCAAGCAGACATCACTTACACAAAGCGAAACACAAAAAGAAACATAAATGTAGCATAAGACATGAGAAGCAGACTTACCATGAAACATCTAAGGTGAAAGTGTTGTAGACTCCTAGATGCGATGTGGGATGTCAGAGCTGCAAGATCGATGTGAGGAATGATCTCTATAGCATCTAGTTCATACGTTTTGATAAGATCGAGGTTATGATGTGCATGCCACAAATATAGGAAAAAGTGACACTTGGCAAGAGGTTTCTAAAATGATCTTTGCATGTAACCTCTAACTACAAAAAATTAATCCCTAAAATCTAGGGATGCCTTTTGCTATTTTGGGAAAAGCAGCTCATGCATGCAAATCAATTTTGCTCAGTCCCGACGGGAACCGATCAACCCTGAAGGCACACGCATTAGTTTGTGAGCCTGGGATGAAAATTTTCGCAATTTTTGTGCTGAGCAGAGCTTGTTGTCTGTCAAACATTACACAATTTTTGGGCTGAGTAGGTCATTGTATTCTAGAGTTGCGCAATTTCTAGGCTGAGGCCCAGTGCCGGGTCATACTGCGCATTTTTTTGAGGGAGGACTGCCTGATTGTTCTGCGTAATTCTGGAGCCTAGTAGGTTGCCTAGTTGATTTGTGAAATTTCTAGACAGAAGGCTAGTCCCCCCCCAGAATTGTGCAATTTTATGGGGAGTGTCTCAGCCAGTAGATAGCCTAAGTCTAGAATGTCATCCAGCGAGAGGGAGATAAACAAGCTGACATGCACAGGCCGATAGGTCACTAAAATTCGGTTGAAGCCTATGTACTTGAAAAAACAAGACATGCTGCTAAGGATGGTTGGTAGGGAGGCTCCAAAACGAAGCTAAGACAAAATTTTGGAGGGTGTTGTAGCCACTACAACAGGTCTATAAGAACTTCCAATTCTTGATAATTTGATATTGTTCATGGAAATAATAGATATTTCCATCTTTCTAAATTTTTGCTATCTATAGCCTTAATTTATAATTCTACAACATTACAATCGATGATACTACTCAATAATTTACTACAAGCATGTTTGAACCCTATTGATATAGGTTCTTGTCACTTCTCACCTATGTTGGGTTGTCTTATATTCTTTCCACGACTAACCTACGTAGTGAACCGGGGGATTAGAGGGGGGCGGAGCCCCCCTTGCACCGATTGCGTAGTGGGGGGGCGCAGTCCCCCCTGTCCGGGGGTTTGAGGGGGGGGGTAGCCCCCCTCTAGGGGTCTGGGGCAGCGCCCTCGGAATTTTTTTTTTTGGACCCTAAGTAGGTTTGGGCGAACCTACCTATGGTTTTCGATCCATGGTTTTGACACGATGGTTTTTGGTCATGGTATTGGATGCTTCGGCATGTATAAATATGTATTGTAACATTGAAAGGAACATAATGAAAAATCAAGCTGGTAGTCCCGGTTTTGGGATCCAGGGGAAAGTCTCTGTGCATATATGTTTTATGTGTTATGCTCTCACATTGTTTATTTTCTTTGTTTTAGAATTCGTATGTAGGTAATTTCTGTACAAGGCTAAAACCTACGACCTAAGTAAGAAAGAATCACACTAATGTGGTTGAAATCCTATACCTTCTTAGTGTAGTCTAATGCCATCAAATAATTCTAGACATTCAACACCAATTACATGATTACCTCAAATTATGTTAGAATAACACAAAAATTGGATAGAGATAGATAAGCATGGAGTGAAAATCTTATTCATATGGTACACATATATACAAAATATTATGGAACTTGGTTTAATGTTCAAAACCTGGTCTCTTATACTTGTCATGACTATTCATATTCTCTTGAGGCTTTTCGCCTTCCTTTCAATTAAATGATAAAATTTACATAACCCCTAAGGATTATGTTTCTAACATTCCCCCTTTTAGTCTAAAGGGGTGTATGTGAGTCTAAGAAGAGAGTTGAAATATAAAGGTGGATAGTAGCCAATGGCTTGATATGCTCCTTGAATTTTGCGTTTAAGGAAGAATCCAAACCAAATGGGTCATAGAAGTTGAAGTCTTCTATTAGTGGTGGTTGAAGCCTAGCCACCAACTCTGAAACTTGACTCGAAGAAATTCCTAGAACAATTCAAAATCGAGCTAGAAGCTAATGTCTTGTTTGAAGTAGAAGTGCTCCCTGATGATGGCTTAAAGATAATCACAAAATTTCATCTGGAAGAAATTGTAAGTATTCTAATAAGTGGTGGTTTAAGGCAGGTCACTAACTCTGAAACTTGGCTCAAAGTAGTTCATGGAACAATTTTGAATATGGGTAGAAGATGATGTTAGAAATGCTCCCTAATGATGATTTAAAGATGGCCGCAAACTGTTGTCTAGAAAATAGTAAGTATTCTACTGAATGGTGGTTTAAGGTGGACTAAAAACTGAATGGTTCTCATGGAACATGAGTCTATCTCTGGCTACAACTCTGAATATGGCTCTAGCTAACTCCAGCTCTAGGCTGTAGCTACTAGATCTGGTTCAGGCTTTGGCTTTGAATCACTTGATATGACTTCAAAACTAGTAACTAACTATCAATCACCCCTTATGAAATACAAGGTGAGAAGATGAATATATCCATTGTAAGATGTGCCAATACTTGAGAATGAGTTCTATGGTATGATTGATATATTTTCTTGGTTGTTAAATAACATTGCCAAGAAGGGATCCATCTAAGGTGAATATTTTCTCTTGCAATAGTATTGTGTTTGGAACATTTATATGAATAATGAGTATGTTTAATGCTCAGAAGGGTGAAGATCAAAACATTGATCTTTCATGTGGCCAACTCAATGAAAATGTTGGAATTAGAGAATCTGGTGTGGAGGTGGAATATGAAAAGATAATTTCCTGAAGAAACCCAACACTTTGAAAATGGATTTTTTTTGTAGTCTCGAATGTGAAATGTCACTTCCCTTTAGTATTAAAGACTGATTATATTCTTGTTATTGATGTATTTTTCCCAATGCCTAATGATGGGCTTGGGAAGTGCAAGCGAATATTCTTCAAATTCATTCAAATTTACTTTTAAAGTGGTGTCATTAATCTAATCATTTGTTGGCTGCTAATGGGAATCAATCTCAAACAAATTGCTTTGGACAAGAACTAGTTCAGAATGTTCCTTGTTGTAGTTCATATTAATGTAATTGTGACTCAAGCTAAAGAAACTTGATCTTGTCTTGTGTACTTTGTAAACAGGTTCTAACATCTATGAGAATGAATTTTTCAATTATGACCATATTGTCAACAATAAAGTGTATTAAAGTATTCAATAATTCTAATAACTCATCAATTCTAGTCATTTTCTCAACAATACATACTCCAACATATGAAATTGTCAACTTCTATTGAGGCTTTTCATTTACCAAAAGAGTAACGAGTAATAAGAGCAATATTTAAAATTAAAGTTTTTCCATTCCCAATATTGAATAGTTGATGACTAGATAAAATACTATCATGGTTGAATTACCAACAACAAAACTAATTCAAAACTGATTCATTGTTGTATATAAATGAAAAACTTTACAAGCAAAGTTTCTTCGAAATAACTCACCTTTTCTCCCTTCTTTATAAACTTCGTAATAAAACATAATGTAAAGCAAGATCATAACCTTCCATAGTAAAGTAAATGGCGGTGCATAAATTAACTTCTTACATTTAGAGCCAAACTATGCCCTTTTATTGAGAAACTTATTGTAAATAGGACGAAAGTGCAGATATCTTAGAGGTCCACTTGCATGCAAGCCTTCAATGAGTATTAATATTCTCATAGTTAATATTCTCATTCATGATGACCATAAATTCTCTATCAATAATCAGATGCAATGATCTGTCAAGCAACACATGTAGAACCCAAGGATTTTTGTTTTATGTGTATAGCAAAAGATGTGAAACCCCTTGGTATATGGTATCTGGACCAAAAAATTATTTATTAAATCATTTTGACTAACAAAAAAATTTTAAAAATAAAATTTATTCCCCAAACTTTTAATCTTAAACAATCAATTTATCTATAAAGCACTTAATCATTATTCTCAATGGTCCTTACAAAAATGGAAATTAACACGGACAATAATACTTTAAATTCAGAGGATTTCTAATAATAACAACGTCTGATTTAAAATCATACCTTAACTAAACACCAAATAAACACATTAAAATATATAATATAATAACTATATTATTATATAATATTCTAATGCCAACCATTTTTACTCTTTAAAATAAACTTTAAAAACCCACCCATACCCCATGTACCCAACAAAGTTCATATAAAGCCCTCATGCTTTTAATGTATATTTAACGGATGGTCGTGTAAATATGTACATATAAAAATAGTAATTATAATTATTAACATAATTTATTTAGATGTGTAAGTATATAATAGTGGATGTAATATTGTATATATAATATATTAATTTTATATAATATTATTATTATAGATTATGATATAGGTTAATTGGTTTGTGTGAGGTTTAATTTTTATTAAGTTCAAATTTTATGAGAAGGGTTGAGGATGGTAGCGATTTTTAGGGGAATTAAACTATTCCAAGAGGTGTCTAATCTCAACTATGTTTTGCACAATTTTGATGATTAACATCCTATTTTTAAGAAGATCGTTCTTCTATCCAGTCTTGATATTAGCCTCAGCCTAAGCTCAACCTAATTCGGAAAAAAAATAAAAAATAAATAAATATTGTTATGAATCATGATTGAAATGCCCAACCTCCAGAAATTGATTAGTATGTAATATTTTTATTATGATAACATTGGTATGTTTGGGAAACCAAACGTCGTGACTCTTATAGTCTATTATCAATTGCCACCTTTCTTAATTCTTTCAATTTCTTAATGTGTAGACTTCAATCTCCACAATTTCTCCTTAGTTTAATCTCACACTCTTAAACTTTGAAGTTGTAACGAGTTTTAAAGAAGAAAACTTTAATTTACTTTCATTAAAACAATCTTAGGACTTTTTAGTTGTGGGTGTCTTAAGGGTTTGGATTTAATTAAATATTATGTTTTTATAAGATACTAAAGAATCATTAAATATTATGTTTTTATAAGATACTAAAGAAAAATGGAGTAATAATTGATTTATTTATTATCAAAGATAAAAAAAAATGATGTAAAATTGAAATTGACTAGAAAATGCAAGTTAATGTAGATAATACAAGTGTAAGTTCTAATGATCTTCATATAGATTTTTGTGTAGAGGATTTCCTGCATTAGTAATAAGTGTTAACTCTAAGGTTGATATTGACGAGTTTTAGTAATAATTTGTAATTTTTAGTGTTAGGTTATTAGAAATTTGTATCTATAAATGTGAATTATTAAAAAAATTGCATTTTTTTATGTAGGAGTTATCATGTGCAGGAACTAAAATAGGTTGAAAAACATATTCAAATATTTAAACGTGTATTGAGTTCTCTCAAGATTTGGGTTGTGTAAGCCCATCTGTGATTTCTTTATCATAAAAATGGGATCCTTGTATTTTAATTTTAATTTACTATAATTTGAGATTACTAGTATAAAAAGTTAGGATACTACATAGTGGCTAGTATTCAATGTAATTCAATGAATTAACAAAAGTTAATGTCACATGTTAATTGCATCATAGGGCATTTCTTGTTAAATTGCTAACATAAACCCCTCTATTTAAGTTTCCACTAGTTAACTTACTTAATAAAAATGTACTAATTTCAAATTTGCACTATTATGCTAATTTAAGTTGTTTTATTGTGTTGATTTATATGTTACCATGGTCCCTAGTACCCACTAGTTAAGAAGTGAGTATTTAAGTGATGAAATTTGGGGTTTCATTTGTCAATCCTATCAAACATGACTCATAGTGACAAACAAACTAAAAGTAATACGTTAACCATAATTCTATCCACGATGAAAATTTATTTCCTCTTTAACACATTTTCTATTGGGTTGATTAATATGTTACCATGGTCCCTAGTTACCCACTAATTGAGAATTGAGTATTTAAGTGATGAATGTTGGGGTTTGCTTTTGGAATTATGAGAAACATTACTCACAGTAACAAACAAACTAAAACTAATAAGTTAACCATAATCCTATTTGTGATAAAAAAATTATTTCCCCTTTGACACATTTAAAGATAATAATGCTACACACACACACACACACACAAGGGTGTATATTTCATCTGAGGAATATAATTATTTTGACAATATTGTCAACATCCATTTTGTCACTTGTGGGAATTGAACCTTAGAGTGGAATCCAACCTACTAAGATAATGCCAAATGACATTCATAGCTTTATGAGTAATATACACGTTTGTTTGTCATGTCATTTGTGGGAATTTCATTTGGATGGGAAGGATAACAATTGTTCCTTCCAACTACCAAAGACAAATCCAATTGACATATATAAAATAACACTTTAATGTTGAAAATAAAAAATTAAATTTAGATTGAGAAAATAACAATCATTCTTTCCAACCACCTAAAACAAATCCAATTAACATATATATAAAATAATATTTTAATGTTAATTTTTTTAGCCACCATAATTACATTTGAAAAAAATTTTATATAATAATATAAATAAAATAACATTAATTGGAAAACAATTTCCCACACCAACCAACATCTAAAGATGACACATCAATTCTGATTTTTTCAATTTTGCGATTTCTTTGAAATCTTCAAGAGTAAAGTGATATTAATGTGTTTGGGACATTGTGATCAATTTTGTTATATTTGTTTTGAAGAGATTGTCATACAGTCTATGAATTCAGGTGGTTTCAAAATGGAAAAATTGTTGCTTCGCTTGTGGGACCCACTAGCTTGCTTTTTCTTCCCTTAGTCTCTTTGCTCAATTTCCAAGTTAAGAGTGATAATTATGTTGAGGACATTGCTTTGCTGGTTGGACCCACTCGGTTGCATTTCCCTACCTTTCAATGGTTTGTTTCTATGTTTATTTTGTAGTGATGTGTCAATTAATGTTTGTCTCTAGGTTTATTTTGTAGTGATGTGTCAATTCATGTTTTTGTTTTTGTTTTTCCTTTGTCTTTAATAGTTTTAAAGTATTTAATTTCATGTGGTGGATGGGGCCGTAGGTTATTAAAGTTTTACAGTAAGTTATGTCTTTGGTTTACTTAGTTAATGAAAGTTTGGTCTCTATTTTTTGTCAAAAGATTAGGTATGATTAAGTGTATAAATAATATTAAGAGTTTTTTTTAATGATGATATAGCTATTTGGAAAGGTATAATTAAGTGTAAAAATAATATTAAGAATTATTTTTTTAATTAATGATGATCTAGCTATTTGGAATGGTTAATATTATAATGATTTAAATTTAAGTTAAAATTATTTTATTTTATACAATACAATATATATATAAATTATTTAATATAGTTTCAATAACTATATATTAGGATAAAATCATATAAATTAAATATCGACAATATTTGATTTTACAATACATCATCACATAGTTAAGATTAAAAATAAATCATTAACAAAAACAAAAAAAAATATTAATTTAATTAATTTATATTAGTTGGGTTATTTAATTATAAACAAGAATTAACTCTAGTGACCATAAACATATATACATTTAAGAAAACATGTAACAAGATTTTTGATTGTGGAGATTCACTTTTACTTTACCATGGAGATTATTAAATTTTAAATAGGTTTATTAAAATATCGTAGGTCAATATCATTATCTT
>APFE030744948.1:0-131281 GCA_000404065.3 Pinus taeda
TTCATAACAAGTGGGTACATGGCCTGTTGTAGGTGTATTCTTTAAAAACATATGATGGCTCACACTATCAGGCAAACAAAGTGCTGTAGGCAATTTCCCTCGAATGTGTGTGGATGAACAAACATGAAATCATGTATATGCTCATGAAGTACAACAGACCGGCAACGTAATGCTCAGAGAATACATAGTCCACATCAGAAGTAGGAACATAACAATAGCTTCAGATTTAGGAATAACAGAGATATGAGAAACCTGGGACCTGTGATACCTCACGTTCTAATTTTTGCCTTTATCTTCTCCAAATATCGCTGCCGCCGATGCCTTTATCTTCTATAAATATCGTAATTGACATAGAAATGTGCGCACAATATGATATTGGCACTCTCGCTGCTTTAAGGAGATTCAACGCGGATATCTCGTGACTTCGACACAATATGTTCACCAGTACAACATTGAGAATCATCCAATATACTAATTACTCTTAGAGGCAAGGAAACTTAGTAGCACTAAAAGCGCTCTTCTTCAATCGCTTAAGCAGGAAGAAATCAATTATATGAAAGAAGGCATTCGGACAAGTGTGGAAGCTATCCTCCTGGTACAGGAGCACAACCATCCTCATATACTGTTACTGCAAATTGGAAACACCTTTTGTAAGTTGCCTAGAGGACGCTTAAAGCCTGGTGAAAATGAAATTGAAGGCTTGAAGCGTAAACTATCAAGCAAACTTGCTGCAAATTCAAGTACTCTTCAACCGGACTGGCAGATTGGAGAGTGTGTTGCTGTATGGTGGAGACCTAATTTTGAGACATTGATGTATCCTTATTGTCCACCCCACATTACAAAACCGAAGGAATGCGAGAAGCTTTTTCTTGTTCATCTATCCGAGAGAGAATATTTTGCAGTCCCCAAAAATCTGAAACTGCTCGCTGTTCCACTGTTTGAGCTCTACGATAATGTGCAGAGATACGGGCCAGTTATCTCAACTATTCCACAACATCTTATGTTCCCAAACAATTGCAAAGGTCCCGTCTCTATTGATGTGCCAAATTTTGGAGCACGGAGATTCGACACGCGGGAGATCTCCCAGCTTGTCAAGGCAAATGGAAAGCGAGCTTCTCTTGTCGATACTCTGGCCTTGGTTAGGCGATTGGAGGCACAAGTCTGCCATCAAAGCAGGCAGACGTGATAACGGCTGCTATCACTGAAGTTCTGAATGACAGTCTTGAACATGTTGCAGAATCCTTCGTCACGAAAGCAGAAATGCAAAGAAGTGAAATGGCACAAGAAGCTGCACTTTCAAAGTTCAAAGCAGAAGTACAAAGTTCTCAGGAGCACCATTTCTCTCTGCTACAACGTGAGACAGAAAAGTTACGGACTGACATAGACAAAATGCACAGTGAATTGAGGTATGAAATTGACAAAGTGACTGCTGGCCAGCGTCTGGATTTGAACTTGGAAAGGGCGCGCATTCGTGATGAATTGGCAAATCAGAGTGCAGAAACATCAACCCTTACAAACAAACTTGATAGGGAGATTCATACACTCAAGACACACTTGGAAGCTGCGAAGTACGATGTGGAAAACAGATGAATACTAAAAACCTTCTTGCTGAAGCAAATCAACCTATTATAGTTCGATGGGCAAGAACCAATCCCCTAGAAGGTAATGGGAGAACCCATTGAAAACTGAGTGTGAGGCAAAGCCAATATTCAGCGGCAATAGGCTTCCGTCGTTACAACAATTTCTTGTAAGGAAACAAAGATATTAGCAGCTACAGGTTTCAGCCATTACAACAATTTCTATTAGTTTGAACCGTCATAAATCATAAATATTCAGTGGCTACAGGGTTCAATTGGCAGACAAATTCCTCATTCACCGCAATGATTAATGTCAGTTTGAACAGTCACCTTCTTGGGCAGCATTTGTAAATCTGAATGCCCGCCCAAATAAAGATAGCGGAGGCCCGTTACGTTCGCAACCGAGTCTGCGAGTTTTCGCTAAATGGAGCACCGCTCAAGCAAAGATATTGGAGGCCCGTTAAGTTCCGAGCCAGGCATGGGTGCAGTGCAGGTGTGGCAGAGGCAGCGTTTCCTTCAGGCAATGGACAGAGGAGCAGGTGTAATGATGCTCTTTTTCTTTTTAAACGTTTATGACAGTCAGAGGTATTCAGAAGAACAGGGAGGCAGATTTAAACAGGCCAGCACTATTCAAGGCAGCTCACAGGCCACACATCATGGCTCTGATACCATGTTAAACAGACATGGACAACGAAAACAATAGAAAGATAAATCATGCATTGCCTTTTTTTTATTAACAATAGATGTACATTTATAGTACAATATGGTGACCGTTGGGATTCACATCCCAAGGTCCCTTGGACTGCTTTGTCCATTCGGCTTCCACGCTAACCCTTTAGGATTAGGTGTCCAACATAAGGGAAACTAGAAAAAGGAACATCACAAATCCTCCCGTCCCAAGATTTCTTTCCCTCAAGCAATTCATATATGTCGACCAATTTGGTGGTCCAGTGCAACTGAGAACCAATACCAGGATCCCAGACAAACCATTAGGTGATACCATGCCTCTGTGCCATCTAAGCATAAACGGATCCCTTAATGCTCAGATCGTAGACTAATCTTTGACTCATCCTGCCATCAACTGATCCTCCTGGATCCCAATGTCACTATGGCCAATCATCAACACCCCTATCACATGGCTCTAACTGTGCTCTATCTCTGGCTATAAATGTTGCTCCATCAATTGAATACCAACTCATCACCTCTCTCCAATCCAACCCTTAGCATAGACCAAGGTCAATCCTACTATGCCGATGTTGTGTTGGAATGCTAATGAGCAGTCGACCTACATCTTGCTGCCAACTGGAGCATGTAGTATCCCTCATCTCTAAGGGCCCTTGCTATACTATGCTCCTGACTAAAAATGGCACTCCATCAATAGGATACCAACTCATGATCTCCCGCCAATCCATACCGTGGGAAGAATCGAATGCATGGACACTTGTGTATGGAAAAAGTCTACTATGTTGATGTTGATCCATGCTCAACTCATGCTACTCTTCCCAGTCAATCAACAAGATCTGTCCAAGAAATCCTGACTCTCTCTCTATAATGGGCACAAGTGGGAAAGTTGTGTTGCAATCCCTTTCCATGTACTCCTAAAGAGGGTTGTTGCCTTAAAATGTTGCACTTTTGTTGGCTGCCACTGCATCTGTTTGCACCTCATCAATGGGTAGACCCAAAGATGGATGCACCACCATCTCCAAAATATCCTCCCTCGTCTTACAGGAAACTCCACCAACCTCTTGCAAAACTATCCTATTAGGCTCCAACACCTCTTGACAACAATTGTCTACAAGTACTACAACCCTGTTGGCTGCATGTGTGTCTATCTACTCCTCGCTAATGGTTGGCCCTATTACCGCTCAATCTAGCAGCAATCCTAGGAGGGGTTCCAAAGGGGCAACTACTAGACCAAGTGCCAACAATGGAACACGGAGCCACTGTCACCTCAATCAATGTCCCCTGCTCTTTACGGACTTTCACTGATGGAGGAGTTCTGGTATAAAGGAAATCACTATGAATGATAAGTCATTGTTGGGATAGATAGTGATTTCAAGAGCCCATTCACAGAAGAGACTCAAATGATAGGGTTTACTTGCTTAAGAAGCAAGATGTGGGGCTTTCCAAGAAAGGCTCAAAGGAGGCCTAAACCTAGGGATTAAAGATATTCCTTGATGACTGATGCCCTAGACCTAAGATTCCTAAGAGAATAGAGCTTCTAAGTGACCATGTGAGTTAAAGAATGATGAGGATATGGGACCACCAAGAAGCCTAAGGGGACCCAAGCAAAGCCTAGGGTTTCAAGTGAAACTTCAAACAAAAGATCTAGACCAAGCAAGGGAGAAAAAGGGATCAAAACAAATGAACTTCCTTAGAGTTTCTAGTAATATAGATCCCTTTGAAGGCCACTAATGTAGGAGGACCAAGGGCTAAACAATTTGGGAGCGAGGGCTTTGCGTATTTCACAAACCAACTGTGGGATTGTCTTGGAACTTGGAGGGCATGTGGAGGACACCCCAGCGCAATGCCTCACCAACTTGTTGGGCAAACCAATGGCTAGATTGGAAATTGTTGGAAGCCCTAGGTAACTCGTCTAAGGTTAGGGCAAAAAAATTAGTGAAGGAGGTGAAATTATGGCGATCACCAAGGACTTGTAGACCAATGCCTAGCCAATTGTGGAGAATGGAGTCAAAAGTGAAATTTATTAAGGATTTTTGCTCTACCAAGGAGCCTTCTTGCAACTTTACATGCCCTAGAGAAGCAGCTACAAGGTCACAAGAAAGATTTATACTTCGATTTGCCAAGTAATGGAGTTTCAAGGTGCAAAGAGTTAACCCACCCCCAGGAATGTTTCGATCTTCTTGCCAAGATGAATAACATATGCAAGGAGCCAAGATTACCAAGTGTTTAAGAATTTCGCATCGCAATTTGGGCAAAAAATAACCATAGCAATAACGTTCCATACATTAGACCATAAACATGAAAGATTTCGCATAAGAAAAGCACTTCCATAACATGAAGACTATATCCATCCATTAGACTTGCAAAGAATGAAGCTCCAAGGCAAATAACAAATATCCAAACACCAAAGTGTATCAATTGATCTCCAATTCATCCTACAATAGTAGGTCCAAAATCTTTTCTCCAAAGAGATACAAATCCAAGTGATGATGAATGAGAGAGAATGTCTCTCTTCTATTTATAGAATATTTTAAGGGATTCGAATAGCCTATTATATCCTAATAATGCCCTTGAAATAAAATAATGTGCAAAATAACAATAATTTTGGTGACAAACCCGCCAAATAGCTCCATAATATGAAAAATAAGCCCCTCAAGAGGGCCGAAATGATAATACATAGCTAGGAGGGTCATTGGAAGGCCTAGGGAAGTCCAATATGTTCCCAAATGAATTGAAGGGCTCCAAAAATAGTTATGAAGGGGATCGCCCCTTGATCTCCAAACAAATGACATGTGGTGCTCCCAAGTGGTCATGGGAGCACAAAATCATCCTCATGGGTCTTTAGGTGGATTGAACAAGCATGTATCCCATCTGCAAGGGCTAGAAAGATGATGCAAGCCCTCCCTATGTCTCCCATAGCAAGACACAACCTCATTTGGGCCCTGGATCAACTACCAAGTGTGTGGTGCAAGTGTGTAGCCGGTTGGGCAAAGTGGTCCAAGTGCATCATCATCATCAAACAAGTGGAACACGAGCGAGCAATACATAGAGCTGAAGGATCCCATGGCATGGCTATCTGCTCTCTGCTATAGTGGAGGCCCATGGCTCTCAACAGACACCCTACAAATGCCAATATGACACTCTTGAGGGCTTGGACCCCGTATAGGGAGACCAAACCCCAAGATGAGACCCACCTGCAAACCTGCATAAGATCAAATACGTCCCCTCACCTTCTAGTACAACAAATCATTAGTATAATTCAGAAAATGAGCTTACAAATCATGGAACCAAGTGGGCATTTCATAGTGGCATGCCTTTCCATAATGGAATTTAAAGTGTACAGGTGTCTCCAAATTCAAGGAAGAGGTTAATTAAGGACCTTACTAGGTGGTTTCAAACAATGTTACATGAAGCGGGGATGAAATGGGGACGTTTTTTGGAAGCGAGGACGTGGAAGTGTCATTTCCCAAAAATCTAGGAAGCGAAACATCTCGGAAGCGTCTACTATATATATATATATATATTTGCATTTATATTAAAAAAAAACATCCAAAATACCAAATTAGTTGTAGAAGATAAGGAAGCATGCATATTTTTACATAAATCAAAATAAATATAGCATCCATTGTACATTAATGATTAATTATTCGAGCATCAACCATTTAGATGCATCAACCATCTAGAATATAGATTCTTCTCCTCTTGTCTAGCCTTTGCCTCTACCTCAATTGTCTAGGGATATTAGTCAACATTGCCCAATTTTGATCAGACTACCTAATCCAAGACTTAAAATATGGTATAAAAAGCTTAACATGCTTGATCGATGATTTTGACTTGATTGAAAGGTAATTTTTTGCTGAGGACGTGACAATGGAGTTCAACAATTAACACCACCAACACTAGGGTACATATAGGGCTTTGTGCTCTTGATTAAATGCTAATCGCCTACCTTCATACTTGATATAATCTAATGAAATGCGACAATCCCATTGATCCTGAATTCCTTAAAACTGTTAAGTCTACTGAATTTTGAATAGGATATGAAATTCTATTTTCTCCATATGAAGTCCAATGAGGCTGGAACCACTCTCAAACATCCCAAGTCATTTCATGGTAATGTTAAAAATTTTAAGTAAAAGGATGAAAATGAAAAATAAAGGAGAATGTCACTTTTACTTTAAGAATTTAACATTACCATGAGGGAGCATCTAAGAAGCATCAAGGGAGCACATTGGGAGCGTCCGAGAAGCCCCAACCCAACTTAAGTCAAAGAAAAAATAATAAAAAATATTTAGAACCCTATGAAACCTTGTGGCACTGCCTCTCTCCCTTCGGATTTTCTTGGGATCCGTGCCCGATCCGCCATGGATCCGAGGAGGATCCGTCATCGGATCCATAGTTCGGAAATCCGGAACTACAGATCGGGCTGGCACAGTTCTGAATTTCCAGGAACCATCTTCGCCGACCCAATCCACGGTTCTGAAATTCCGAACCACGGATCCGTACGGGTCGCGGATCCTAGTTTGGATCCTTGGGGGGGGGGGGAGACGTTTCGTGCAATGCTGGTTTCAAACTCTAAGGGAGTGGCAAGTCCATTGTACATCCATCATTAGGTTGGTGGCATGTGATATAATGATGGAGCAAAGTGGGGCATCGAGGGAAAGCTCCAAGCCACATGCCATGGTACCATGGTAGCTATGATGAGGGAAAGCCCACACCTGGGTGTATAGATGTAGGAGGGAGAAATCATGGTACATGAGTTATCCCAGCCTTTGTTTTTCCACCCTTCTTCATATGCCTTTTTCTTTTTATGATTTTTTTCTTTTATAATTGCTCAGGGCTCTAGGGGATGAGAGCATAATGTGTAAAATAGCAGTAATTACCCCCTTATGGTTGTGTTACCACTCAAACTAACAGGGGACCTAAAGGGGATTCCAGAGTCAAATGCTAAGCCAAGGGCAACAAATGGAGACTTAGCACATTGTCACCTCAGCTAAGGCTCCCTTCTATTTACGGACTTTCACCGATGGGAGGAGTCCCAATATATTTGGAGTCAAAAATGAAGGATAGATCAACAAATGGATATAAAGTGACCCAAACAATCCCTTTCCAGAAGATGGTCAAGACTCAAGAATAGAGCTTGCTTGCTTTTTAAACAAGGTACAATGTCTTCTAGGAGAAGTATATGGGGATGTGAGGGTTAGGTTTATGGAATATGATTTGTAAAAGAGTTTCCCAATCCATAAAATCCTTATTGAAATTGGTATCTCAGATGGTTCTTGAACAATTGTCTTTTCAAATGAGTGGGACGACATGGAACCAAGTGGGCCCAACCTAGGTTAGGAGGCAAGAATTTAGCAACCAATGATGTTCTTAACCCAAACAAGGAGGGGGACAGGATCAAAGCTAGAACTTTTACTTAAAGGTGTCAAATTGATTCTATGAGGCACTAACCTTGGGGATACCAGGGCAAAGTTTGATCTCGAAGCTAGGGCTTGAGTTATCTCACAACTCCACCGTCAGAATGGCTTCAAAATTGGAGGAGGCCTTGAGGACACACCAACACAAGAGAGGCTAGGAGATCGAACTTTTCGGAGAGCTACTTTGTCAGGAAACTGATGCCCTAGGTGACCCAACTTGGCTAGACCTAGAAAAAGGTGAAAATGAGTTGAATTTTGAGTGACCACCTCTTGGTAGATTAGTGCCTTAGTCTTGGGTGAATGGAGTTTAGGAGAAATATGAATGAGTACCTTGTTTCTTAGTCAAGGAGGCCTTACGACTACCTCACTAGCCTTCTAGAGCAAAGGGAAGCAACCTTACAACTTTTATACTCACTTACAAAAAGGTGATGGTTTGTCAAGATGAATTCGTTGATAGAATTATCCCTAGGAAATTTCATTCAAAATTACACAGCCCATACATTGAGAGATACTATATAGAGACAAAATTCCACAATTTAAGCAGTAAATGCATGCCACAATTAGCCCTAAAAATAGTGAAATTCCCAATCAATATATATGACAAATTAAAATAAGAATAGCATTAAAAGCATGCACTTACATGTAATAGAACATATCCAACCATCCCCAATTTGACAATAGAGAATATCCAAGACAAGATAAACCAAATCCAAACATCAAAATTCATCCATAAAGCTCCAATTCATCCTCTAAGAAAAAGTGTGAAATTCTCAAGAGAGAGAAGAGATCCAATCCAAAGTGATGATGAACAAATGAACTCATCTCACTTGTATTCATACACTAATGACGAGTTCGAATTAGTCTCCTAGGCCTACATAAGCCCCAAAAATAAAATAATGTGCTAATAACCTAATTTTTGGTGACAAGCCCACCAAACTAGCTCACAAATAAAAAAATAAGCCTCTTAAGAGGTCAAGTGATAAATAATACATGTCATAAGGCCCTTTGTAATGTTCCAAACTTATATAAACAGTGATATGCAAAGCAAAATTGACTTTTAACACAAAAAATTAAATAATCAACAAATACTCAATATACTCTAGAAATGAGAACTAGCTGAGTCATTTTATTAATGAAATGGAGCAAGTACAATAGTATGGAAAATGCACCTGGGCTTACCTCAAGGGAAAGCTTGACAGAACCCAGGTGATAAACAATAATCTCACAGCTGGAAAATTACAACTCCTCTAATGCTCTGCGCTATCTCCTAGAAACTACACTACTGGCTGGAAAGGAACTGCAAGAAACCCCATCTCCGTTGCTCAGAAAATGGTGAAACTTCAACCCCTAAGCTCCATGGCCAAAACCCAGAAAGGGTTTGGCCTCAATCCAACCTCCCAAATTCGGCCTCCAATATGCCCTATGCCCTCCAAATTGCTCAAGAAATACAGCCTGCAAGCAACAACAATGAAACCTCCTCCAATGTTCCGAAAATGCAGCAATATCATCTCCAACTGTTTCCCTTAACCTCCCCAATAAAATTGAGCCTCAAACTGAAACTCTACCCACCATGTGAGCACCAAGTGTTGCCTCTGCGTTGACTCAGGTAGTGTGAAAGTCACCTTGCAAATTAGCACCCTTCTCCAGCTCCCAAAATCTCCCAAATGACAATAATCCTCTTATGCCTTCAATCCTGGGAATCTTTCACCCAAACTCCACTGCGACACAACAGAAGCAAACTCAGCCTCCTCTTCACTGCGTCCTCCAGTAATACGCACCACCTGGAGATGAACAACTGCTAGAAATCACAATGAGATCCTCCTCCTAAAGAAACGAAGAAAAACCTTCCTAGGGTGGCACTCGAAATCTCCCGAAGAAAGGGTGAACTCTTTGCTTGAAGAACTCATGCTGAACAACAAGTGAATCGGCTAAGTAGCTCTAGCAACCAAAGAGAAATCGATATGCAAAAAAAGGAATGAGATGAGGAGAGCTACCTTCCTTAAATAGATTTCGTGGAGCACTTTTCCCTCCAATTCTTCCTCCATTGTGGACCCTCACTTAACCACATCCATGCAAAACTTAATCACCTCCATGCAAATCTAACTAGGAAGTGTCTATTTCCCTATGAGACCCACTAGCTCGAAAATTGGCCCCATAATATTAAAACTAATCTTGTTTCAAATAATTTAGGAAGAGACATGACACCCTCCAAGGGGCCTAGTGAGGTCCATAGGTGCCATAATGAAGAATAAGACCCTCAAAAATGATGGACAAGGGGTTGGCCCCTTGTTTTCCAAACAATAAACCTGTGGTGCTCCCAATGGGTGTGGGGGGGCAATAATAACCTCATAGGTCTCCAAATGACTCGAAGATGCCTATAGATCATTTGTAAGGGCTCTGATGATGTTGTAGGTGATGCAACATCATCCTACAAGTCTCGGGTTGTTGATTTGGAGTAGCATCAGATGTGTTCTAGGCCACAAAATTTGCAGGAAGGTTTAGACACATGCATTCTCTAATACCCAGAAATCATTTTTGAAAATTCCAGCTGGAAACAATTTTATTAAAATAATTAATTATTTTTAATGGGATCCTATGTCTAAACTTAGGAAATTAAAATAATTAATGGCTATTAATCTAAACTGTAGATGGAACTTCTAGAAGAAGGTAGAGATCAAGTCAAATGATCCTAACCACTGATTAGAATCTAATCTGGGTCATTGATTGATCAATGAGAGGATTATAAGAGGAGACTTGATGGGCACTTGGACAACACACCAGAGGCAAATACTCAGTTACCTGAGTCAGATCGATTTCCTCACTAGGCGAAGTTCGGCAAGAGAAAATCAAATCAGAGGGAGAGTTGCAGGTGAGAAAGAGAGAGAGGGCATCAACATATTCAAAGAGTGCAAGGCAGCAACACACAAAGCAAGAGTGTGACGCAGAAAGAGGCAGCGTAGAGACAGTGTGACACAGAGCCTGCAAGGGCAGGTTAATGCCAAGCCTGGGAGAGCAATTTGAAGCAGAGAGGATCAGAAGGATTCCGGGGAAGAAGAAGAGCTTCTCTTGGGGTAGAACTTGGTTAAGAAGTGTTTGTAAAAATTTTCATTCCTATTTTGTTCACTGTAATTTGTACAAAAGAATTTGCTGAAGAATAATAAAAACCCTCATCTACTGCACCAGTTTTTCCACATTGGGTTTTTCCAGGGACAATTGTCAAAAAATAACTGTCATTGTGGTTGTATTTGTGCTAGTATATTTCCTTACATTTACTTTCTGCAATGTTTTAATTGTGAAGGTTGTAGTAGAATATATTTTGATATTTGTCGTAAGAATACTGTGGATAACTTATTTATGAGGTAATAAGTAGAAGCAATAATATTAATCACTATAGTAGGATTTCGATTTAAAAAATTTCACATGGTATCAGAGCTACAGGGAAGCAGAAGAAAGAAGTCGAAGGACCCAGCGTCGAAAGAAGGGAATTCGAAACTCCTACAAGGGCAGAAATTCGAATCTCCCATAGGATTGTGCAGTTCAAGCCAAGGAGATTGGATTTCGTGGGAAAACTCTCGAAATTTGTCAATTGTAGAAGGAACAGCACAGCAGAAGATTTAGCAAGGAGGGTTGTCTCAAGTGGGACACAGTTTTTCCTACAGCAATTGCTGGGAAAGGTTAGCATCAAAAATTGGCACAATATGGATACTCAAAGTGTCTCAGATTTATCTACCAAATTAGATGAAGAATTCGCATGCCTAGCAAATTCAGCGTCAGCGGATGTTTGGTACATTGATAGCGAGGCTTCAACTCATATGACTGGAGTACAAGAACATTTCTCGAGCTATCAAAAAGAACAAATGGACTTCCAAATAACTATGGGAAACAAAACGAAATGTACTCGAGTAGGGAGAGGCACCATAGCTTTTCAGACAGAAGCAAGGACCAACATTCGAGCCACCAATGTTTTGCATGTGCCAAGATTAGGAATGAACATGATTTCAGTGTCCCAGTTACAGGACAAGGGATATGATGTATACTTCATGGGAAAGAAGGTATACGTCAAGCATCCAAGCAAGAAGAAGAAAAAGCAAGTAGAGGTTCGAAGCAACAAGTTGTATAGGTTGCAGCTCGAATCACCAATGGCACTGATAAGCAGCAACTGTAATGGTGAGAATGAGAAAAATGGATTATGGCACAGGCGAATGGGACACTTACACCATGGAGCATTGAGGATGCTCAGAGAGATTGTTACAAGGGTACCAGTCCTTAGTAGTGAACATGATGACTTGTGCAGAGGATGTGTGCTAGGAAAGTACGCTAAAGCAACTTTTTCCAAAAGTAACATTAGTGCAAAATGTGTATTAGGATTACTAAATCAAATATTTGTGATCCTATGTCCACAAGGGCTCTTAGTGGTGGCGAATACTTTGTCGCCTTTATCGATGATCACTCCAGGAAAACCTGGATCTATTTCCTAAAGACCAAGGATGAGGTCTTTGATCGTTTCCAAGAGTTTAAAGCTCTTGTTGAAAATATGATAAGGAAAAAGATAAAGGTATTACGTTCAGATAATAGTGGAGAATATACAGACAAAGACTTCATAGATTTTTGCGCAAAGGAGGGCATCAAAAGAGAGTGGACAACGTCATATAATTCGGAGCAGAATGGAGTAGCAGAACGGAAAAAGAACACTATTGTTGGGGCAGCCAAAGCTATGTTGTATGATCAAGATCTACCTAGGTATCTATGGGAAGAAGCTTGCAACACAGCAGTATATATCCATAATAGAACTCCTCGTAGAGTATTGGGGAAGAGAACGCCCAAAGGAGTTTTCACAGGGAAGAAGCCAGAAGTCAGTCATCTCAAGATATTTGGATGCATGGCTTATTGTAACATTCCAAACGAGAAGCGCAGTAAACTGGATTAGACTGCAAAAAAAGGGGTATCTCATAAGATACAGTGAGACCTTAAAGGTGTTAGTTTTTGGTAGCATCGAAAGTGCTCTAGCCTTGAAAATCAGTGGAGAGGCTAAGGCACATGAGTTCTAAAAAACCCAGAAACTGTATGGTGAAATTCCACACAAATTGTATTTTATTAAAATAATTAATATTTTTAATAGAGTTCCTAAGTCTAAACTTAAGGAAATTAAAATATTAATGGGTATTAAATATGGGTGAGAATGATCTAGAAGGCGGATCAAGTCATGTTTTAATCTTAGCAATTGAATAGAGACTTAATCTTGACCATTGAAAACTCAACAGGAAAAGTATAAAATGGAGGCTTGGGGTTCATTTAGAAACACACACGGAGAGAATGAATTGATCAAGAATTCGATTCCTAGGGCAAGGTTTGCCAAGGATTTCAAATTAAGTGATAATTCTGTAGCAAAGGAGCAGTGAGAATTCGAGAGAAGTACTTTTCGGAGAATACAGACAGAGAGGCGGAGAGAGACAGTAGAGCAGAAAATTTGCCTGTCACGCAGAAGCCGGAACTGCAAAGAAGAACTGGAACTGTCGGGAAAGTTGACGCAGAGGGAAAAATCTGGAACTGTCGAGAACAACCGGAACTGCCGAGAATGGCCGAACAGTCGGAACTATCGAGAACCGTTGGAACTACTAGGAATTGCAAGAACAGCCGAGAAAGCTAAGGCAAAGTGCAGAATTCGGAACTGTCGAGAACTACCAGAACAACCGAGAAAGCTGACGCAGAGGGTAGAAGCCGAAACTTCTCGGAACAGCCAAAACTATCAGGAACAGTCAAGAAAGCTAACACAGAGGGCAGAAGAGGTTACATAGAAATAGCCGAGGTTACCCAGTGTTGTGCCAGATCAGCCAGAATTCTATCGAGTGAAGTGAGATAAAACTCACTCAGATTTTCCGCCAGTATTTTCTCTATAAAGGATTGCTAGATGAGAATCCTAGATTTGTATTCATATATTTCTCTTGCGTAAATAAACCCTCAGAACTGCTGCACCGGTTTTCCCACACTGGGTTTTTCCGAGGACTATCATGTCCAAAAATAAGTGTGTCCTATGTATCTTGTTCTTTGCTCTGTTTTTTGTTTCATGAAATCAAATATTTAATTAGTGTAGGCTGCAGAAGTAATTTGCTTCAGTATTCAGAAGAATAACTTGATGAATGTAATTTAAAAAAAAATCAAGTAGATGAAGTAGATTCAAATTCGCTACAGTAGGGGTTCCTTCGAGTCTAGGAATTTTCACATGGTATCAGAGGGTTGATTTTGAAACAGGAAGAGCAGATCCAGTGCTGAACAGTGAGGTCGAAAGTTGCACTTGGAAGCAGTTCGAATCTCCTTAGAGGGATTGCGCAGTCCTTGTCGGGAAGCTGATCCGAGGAAATCTCTCTCTAAGTGAGTCAACAGAGGTACGATTTCCGAATCGTGAGCTTGCAAAGGTAGAGGGAGCGACGCAAAGCCTCAGCACAGTGTTAGAAGGGCGCAGTTCCTTCCAGAGCAGAAATCCGTTGGAAAAGAACAAAGACACATAGTAGGGGAATTTTCTCCTCAAAGAACTTTCTGCCAGAAAGTTTGAATTTGTCACTTGCTAGGCAATTATGCTAAACAGTTACTACAGAAGTCAATTCAACAGTTGGGTGAGATGGCATCGCATAGGCTTAGAGATCAGGACAGGTTGGACGTAACCTCCAACTATGTCATATGGAAGACCAGAATCTTAGTTGTTCTGGAGGAATACGATCTTGAGGCCTACGTCAATGTTGATTTGGGGTAGCATCGAATATGCTCTAGCCATGAAAATTGGTGGAGAGGTTAGCACATCAGATCTCCAAGACCCAGAAATGGTTCTAAAAGACATGGATCCAAATCTAATCTTAGTCGTTGATTAGAGATGTAATCTCAGACGTTGAAGGACCAACAGGAAAAGTATAAGAGGAGGCTTGAGGGTCAGTTGCAGAATACACTAGAGTTATCAGTCATTCGGTTTTCTAGAGCAGGGTTTGCTAAGAGAAATCAAATCAGTGATCAATTTGCAGCGAAAGGAAGTGAGTACAAGGCACAGAGGCAGAGATAGTGCTGGAAGACCAGCGCAAGGGCAGAGAGGCAAACGCAGAGCCAGAGGGAGCCACGCAGAGGTTAGCAGGGACTGCGCAGAGTCCAGAAGGACCTGTGTCATCCATGCAAAGGCTGCAGGAGTGACGCAAAGGGTTAGAGGGGCTGCGCAGAGCCTTAGAAGGTTGACGCAGAGGGTTTCAGGCTAACGTAGAGGCCAAAAGGGTTGACGCTAAGCTTCAGATTGTGCTGGAGAGGGTCTCGTGGGGCAGACTTTCCAAATATCTGCTTCCAAATAGAGAAGTATTACTGCCAGATTATTTTCTCTGTCGGGTGAGCCAATTTGGCACCCAGTTGTACTCAGAAACACTGCATAATAATATAACCCTCAGGATACAAAAGCCCAGCTTGTTGCAGTGGGGTCCACTCCTCAACCAACCTCGATGGTAAGGATAACCCTGAATGGAGTCTTGGATGAATAGCTAGTTTTCGTCCAAAGCATATTGGGCAGAGAAAAACTACCTTCATGGGAGGAGATGTGGGCAGCTCTTTAACAAGAGGAGTTAAGGAGGGACCTAGTGAAGGTCAACCTCAGTGGCAGCAGTGGGATTGGCAAAAGCATAAGGACGAGAAGCATGATCCTAAGGTTGCAGCGATGAAGATTGACAAGGAAGAGTATGCCATGAGTGCCCACGCATCTCCAGGAGGGAAATGGGGCGATATTGAGTTGTAGTCGAGAGGACTACATGTGGGCAGGATCCTTGAGGAGCCCACCTCTTGGATCAATTCCTTGCTACAAGAACCCAAGATTCAGCTGTAGCGAGATGGACTTAGTGTCAAATGATGCAGTGGAGTGTTTGGAGGACAGATGCAGTAGCTAGGGACCAGAGACTGATTAGCGTAGAGCAAGGTTGGCAGCAGTGCAGTTGGCACAGTGCTAGAGTCAACAGCGGTGTAGAAGATTCTAAGGGTCAGAATCAATAGCAGTTGAATTCCAACATTCATTGTATTATGTTGAACGCAGTTAAGTTCAACTAATTTTGGATGTTTTTCAGTTGCTTCTCTCAGCAACTTAGTTGTAGTACGGATGCAGTGTTGGCAGTGGCAGTGCTAGCAGCATAGCAAATGCAGCGTTTGAGAGGGAGTTGTAGTACAGATGTAGTAGTGGCAGTGGCAGTGTCATGGGCAACAGTACAATAGCAACAACAACACAGTGTTGGTGGCAGCAACAATGCAAAAAGGAGGTTCTTCAGAAGCAGAGCAGCATGCAAGTGGACATTGTTGCTAGAGCACTTTCCTAGCTAAGAGGGAGTGTTAGTTTTGGTAGCATCGGAAGAGCTCTAGCCTTGAAATTGGCAAAGAGGCTAAGGCACATGAGTTCTAAATAACCCAGAAACCGTTTGGTGAAATTCCACCCGGATTGTATTTTATTAAAACAATTAATATTTTTAATGGAGTTCCTTAGTCTAAACTTAGGGAAATTAAAATATTAATGGGTATTAATCAAAATATGGGTGAGAATGATCTAGAAGGCGGATCAAGTCATGTTTTAATCTTAGTCGTTGATCAGAGAATTAATCTCGGCTGTTGAAGACTCAACAAGAAAAGTATAAAATGGAGGCTTGGGGTTCATTTGAAAACACACATGGAGAGAACGAATTGATCAAGAATTCGATTCCTAGGGCAAGGTTTGCTAAGGGATTCGAATTAAGTGATCATTCTACAAAAAATGGGCAATGAGAATTCGGGAGGACTTTTCAGAGAATACAGACAGAGAGGCAGAGAGAGCCAGCAGAGCAGAAAATTTACCTGTCATGCAAAAGCCGGAATTGCCAGGAACAGCTGAAATTGTCGGGAACTGTCGGAACAGTCAGGAAAGCTGACGCAAAGGGCAGAAGCCAAAACTATCGGGAACTACCTAAACAGCCGGAACTACCCAAAGCTGCCAGAACAGTCGGACTGTCGGAACAGCCACGAAAGCTGAGGCAGAGGGCAGAAACCAAAACTGTTGGGAACAGCCAAAACTGTCGGGAACTGCCAGAACAGTCGGGAATGTTGACGTAGAGGACAGAAGCTGGAACTGTCAAGAACAGCCGAAACTGCCGGGAACTGCTAGAACAGTCGGGAAAGTTGACGCAGAGGACAAAAGTCAAAACTGCCAGGAACATACAGAATTGCCAAAACAATAACGAAAGTTGACGCAAAGGGCAGAAGAGGTGACTCAGAAATAGTCGGGGTTAAACAGTCTTGTGCCAGATCAACCGGAATTCTATCGGGTGAAGTGAGGTAAAACTCACTCAGAATTTCCGCCAGTATTTTCTCTGTAAAGGATTGCTAGATGAGCATCCTAGATTTGTATTCAGATATTTCTCCTGCGTAATAATAAACCCTCAAAACTATTGCACCGGTTTTCTCGCATTGGGTTTTTCTGGGGACTATTGTGTCCAAAAATAACTGTCCTATGTATCTTGTTCTTTTCTCTGTTTTCTGTTTCATGAATCAAATATCTAATTAGTGTAGGCTGCAAAAGTAATTTGCTTCAGTATTCAGAAGAATAACTTGATGAATGTAACTTAAAAAAAATCAAGTAGGTGAAGTAGATTCAGATTTACTGCAGTAGGGGTTCCTTCGAGTCTAGGAATTTTCACAGAAGGCATATAGAATCTACATTCCTGGCAACAGGAAGATTGTAGTAAGACGAGATGCGAAATTCATGGAGGACGGAGCTTTCAAAAAATATCGTGAGATGCCTGCAGAAGATCAATCAAGAGATGTTCCGTTAGTCCAAGAGCAGCAAGGGCAGCAAGGAGGATAGGCAGAAGGACATACACCTCGATCGAGTACAGTGACCAGCACCAGTATCTCCTCAAAAGGAGGAAATGCAAATGATTCTCAACAGACGAAACGACAGGAATAGGTGGAAGAGTTGGTTAAGCCTCCCAACACTAGTGGTAGAACCAATAGAGAAGTACGACAGACACTGAGGGATGCAAAGGGGTTCGCTAGAGCTCCTAGAGCTAAGAATAGGCAGCGTAGACAATGAGATAGATACCAAGCATTAGTAGCTCTGGTTGAAGAACCCTCTAGCTTTCAGGAAGCTATTCAACACCAAGTATGGGTGGATGCCACCGTGGAAGAATACAACTCCATCATGACGAATGATGTCTGGGAAGTAGTACCTAGACCAGAAGATAAATGAGTTGTAGGATCACGATGGATCTACAAGATCAAATATGTTGCAAACGATAGTATAAAGAAGTACAAGGCAAGGTTCGTGGAAAAGGGGTATGCTCAGAAAGAAGGAATAGACTATGAAGAGACCTTCACCCCAATTGCTTGATACAACTCTATTAGATCTGTTATATCCCTAGCAGCTCAAAGGGGATGGGAGATTCACCAGATGGATGTCAAGACAACATTCTTGAACAGAGTGATAGAAGAGGAGGTGTATATAGAACAGCCTGAACGCTTCGAAACTCATGAGAAGAAAACTCATGTTTGCAGGTTAAAGAAAGCCATGTACAAGCTCAAGTAGGCACCCAGAACATCGTATGGTCGGATTGATAGTTACTGGTAGCAGTTGGGATTTGTCAAGAGTGATGCTGATCCCAATCTCTACTATTTGTTGGTAGAGAATGAACCGCTTATTCTGGTATTGTATGTAGATGACCTGTTCCTAACTGGGTCATCCAGGCTCATCCAGGATTGCAAGAAGAATCTAGAAGCCGAATTCGACATGAAGGACTTGGGATTGATGCATTATTTTCTGGGGTTGGAAGTTTGGCAGAAGAATGTGGAGATCTTCCTTGGACAAGGAAGGTACGCTACAGAAATTCTAAAGAGATTCAGAATGCAATATTGTCGACCCATGGCTACTCCCATGATCACCAACTCGAAGAAAATAAATGCATCAGAAGGCAAGGAAGTAGATCCCACCTTGTACAGGCAACTCATTGGGTCGCTTATGTATTTGGTAAACACTAGGCCAGACATTTGTTTTGTTGTCAACACTCTTAATCAGTTCATGGTGGAACCAAAAAGAGTGCATTGGGCAGCAGTAAGACACATTCTTAGGTATGTACGTGGAACAGTCGAATATGGGTTGAAGTACTACCAAGGGGAGGATGTCCGTTTGAATGGGTTCACTGATGCAAATTGGGTAGGTAATTCAGTAGATCGAAAAATTACCTCAGGGTATTGCTTCAGTGTTAGATCAGAGATGATATCTTGGTGCAGCAGGAAGCAGAAATCAGTAGCATCGAGCTCAGCAGAAGGAGAATATATGGCAGCCAACACAGCTACATGCGAAGCCATATGGCTCAGAAAATTGCTTGTGAGCTTATTCAGAAAAAGGATGTAAGCAACCAAGGTTTACTGCGATAATCAAAGTTGTATCAAACTCTATGAGAATCTAGTATTTCATGATCGATCAAAACAAATAGATATCGTGTCACCTTATCAGAGACTGTTCAATGTGGGGCAATACAACTATAGTATATTCCCACAGCAGAGCAGGGGGGCGATATACTCACAAAGGCTCTCAAAAGAGCTAACTTCACTTAGTTCAGAAAGCAGATGGGTATGGTTGAAAATCCGTTTCAGTAGCAGCAGCAGTTTGCAATGCAAGGATAGTTGGCAGTGCCAGTGCCAGCAGCAGCACAGATGCAAACATTCAAAGGGAGTTGTAGTACAGATGTAGCATTGGAAGTGGTAGTGTCAAAGGCAGTAGTACAGTTGTATCATCAACGTAGTAGTTGGTGGACAGCATGTCAAACATCAGCAGCGCAGAGGACAATGCTTCAGAGTCAGAACAATATGCAGTATTAGTATATTGCTAGAGCACATTAATCACTAAGAGCGAGTGTTGATTTGGGGTAGCATCGAATGTGAACTAGGCCTCAAAATTTGCACGAAGTCTTAGACACATGCATTCTCCAATACCCAAAAACCGTTTTTGAAAATTTCCACCCGGAAACAGTTTTATTAAAATAATTAATTATTTTTAATGAGACCCTACGTCTAAACTTAGGAAATTAAAATAAGTAATGGCTATTAATCTAAACTGTGGATGGAACTTCTAGAAGAAGGAGGAAATCAAGTCAAATGATCCTAACCATTGATTAGAATATAATTTAGGTCGTTGTTTGATCAACGAGAGGATTATAAGAGGAGGCTTGATGGGCACTTGGAAAACACACTAGAGGCAGATACTTAATTACCGGAGTAAGATCGATTTTCTCATTGGTCGAAGTTCGGCAAGAGAAAATCAAATCAGAGGGAGAGTTACAGGTGAAAAAGAGAGAGAGGGCATCAACATATTCAGAGAGTGCAAGGCAGCGAGACGCAGAGTAGGAAGGGTGACGCAGAAAGAGGCAGTGCAGAGGCAGTTTGACGCAGAGCCTGAGAGGGCAGCGTGACGTAGAGCAAGAAGGGTGACGCAGAAAGAGGCAGTGCAGAGACAGTTTGACGCAGAGCCTGAGTGGGCAACTTGACGCTGAGCCTGGGAGACCAATTTGACACAGAGAGGATCAGAAGAATTCCAGGGAAGAAGAAGTGTTTCACCTGTGGTAGAACTTGGTCAAGAAGTGTCTCTAAAATTTCTCATTCCTATTTTGTTGGTTGTAATTTGTATAAGAGAATTTGCTGAAGAATAATAAAAACCCTCATCTACTACACTGGTTTTCCCACATTGGGTTTTTCCAGGGATAGTTGTCCAAAAATAACTGTTATTGTGGTTGTATTTGTGCTAGTAGATTTCCTTACATTTACTTTCTGCAACGTTTTAATTGTGAATGCTGCAATAGAATATATTTCGATATTTGTCGTAAGAATACTATGGATAACTTATTTTTGAGCTAATAAGTAGAAGAAATAATATTAATCAGTACAGTAGGATTTCGATTTAGAAATTTTCACATGGGTCAGCTACCAAGAGCATGGTACATCCACGGGGTTCACTGGCCAAAGGTGAACCAGGTGCATCATTCTCATCCAATAGGTGAATCTCAAGCAATCTCTAAACATCCTTAAGGATCCATGGAATCTTGTCTACTACTGTGGAGGCCCATGGCTCTCAACACACACCTTACATGTGCCTATGTAGCTCTCTAAAGGGTTAGGACCCTATATAGGGAGACCAAATCCAAGATGGAGACAATTTGCAATCCTGCATAAGATCCAATGCATCCCCTAGCCTTCCAATACAACAAGTCATTAGAGAAATCAAGTAAATGAGCTTACCAACCATGGACCATTGGTGGGGACTTCATAATGGCCTGCCCTTCCATAATGGGGTTCAGAATGTGCCAATGTCCCCCAAATTCCAAATGGGGTTAACAAGGTATCCTGTTAGGGTTTCTACTTCTAAAGGGGATAATATGTTCAAGGTACATCCTTTAAAAGGTGGCAGTATGTGATAGAGGTGAATGAAGTAGGGGATGAGAAAGGGCAACCCTGGGCGACATGTTGGGGTACAAGGGTAGCTAATAAAAGGGAAGCCCACACTTGGGTTTATAATGTATAGGAGGGAGAAATAGTGGTACATGAGGTGCCCCAACCTTGATTTTTCCACTCTTCTTTATATGACTTTTTCCTTTTATGATTTTTTTTTGATTAACTACTCGGGGCTCAACGGGTAAGAGCATGATCTATGAGATACAGCAATGAATATCCCCCTTTAAGTTAGGGAGGTTCATTGCCCACCAAGGGTTGGGACAATCATGGGTTCCTATATGATGAAGGAGGCTCATAGAACCTGTAAGAACCATGTTGATGGTCGTGATGATGGGGTAGAGCTCCTGTATTGGCTTTTGGCCACATGTTAAATGTGTTTGTCCCCGCCATCTTTTGTGTTGATTTGGTGTAGCATTGGATGTGCTCTAGCCATGAAAATTGATGGAGAGACTAAAGCACATGAAATCTCCAAGACCCATAAATGGTTTGGGCAGATTGTACCCGGTTTGGGAGATATTAAAATAATTAATATTTTTAATGGAGTTCAAATAAAATATTAATGGGTATTAATAGAAAACTGGGTTAGAAGGTTCCAAAAGTCATGGATCAAGCCAAATCTAATCTTAGTCGTTGATTAGAGATTTAATCTCGGCCGTTGAAGAAGCAATGAGAAAAGTATAAGAGGAGGCTTGAGGGTCAGTTGGAAGATACACCAGAGTGATCAGTCATTCAATTTGCTAGAACGTGGTTGCTAAGAAAAGTCGAATTAGTGATCAGCAGCGAGGGGCAATGAGTACTGGATAGAGAGGCAAAGGCAGTGCCAAGAGACCAACGTAGAAGCAGAGAGAGAGAGCAACAGCCAGAGCAGGCCACACAAAGCCCAACAAAGATAGCGCAGAGGCTTGAGGGACTGCATCATCCACGCAGAGAGCAGCTGGAGTGACGCAGAGGGTCCCACAGGCTGTGCAGTCCCTCAAAGCACTGACGTAGAGAGGTTTGAGGCTGACGCAGAGCAGCAAGAGGTTAACGCAAAGGCCAGAAGGGCCAGCGCAGCGCTTCAGAGTCGTTGGAGAGGGTTTTGTGGGACAAGTTTTCTGAATACCTATTTTCGAATAAAGAGGTATTGTTGCCGTGTATTTTTCTCTGTCGAGTGAGCCGGTTAGGCACTCAGTTGTACTCAAGGAAATATTGCATAATAATAAACCCTCAGAAGAGTTGCACCGGTTTTCCTGCGTTGGGTTTTTCCAGGGGCATTTGTCCAAAAATAACGGTGTCACTTATGTGTTTATTTTCTTTCAACTGATGATCTGTAGATGTTAAGACTGTATTGTGTTTATTTCACTATTTATATATTTTAAATAACTTGTTCAGAATTTACAAGTAGAAGAAATAAACTAGCAGAATACAGATTAATTTTCTAAGGGATAGACTTAGAAAATTCAACATTTTGCATTTTGTGGTACATTTTCCTGTTGAATGTGGCCAATTATGCTTTTATCCTTCTTTTTAGCTACATCAACCTCTGAGGCATCATTCCAGGCCTAACCCAACGTGTGGGCAAGGGGAGGTGGAAAGCTAACCCTCTGTGAACACATTGGAGGAATGTTGACCTAGGTGGGAAAAATAATGAATGGGGAAGTAATGAGTGGAAAGGGGGTAATATATGCAGATAAGGGAGCAGGGCAACACAACCAAAATCAAGATTTCCCGTGAAATACCATCCCTAAAGCCAAATGGTCAGTAAAAGAGATCCCACGAGACTAGAAATTGAGAAACTGATAATGGTGTCATGTTAATGACTGAAATTTAAAACAGAAACTGAGGAACTTGTTGATATGTTGAATGTTATAATAATCACTAATGATGATGACAATGTTTATGTTGAATTGATGATGATGATTTGTTTATGTTGAATTCATGATGATGATTATGTATTTTTAGATATAGAATCTAGATTCTAAAAAATGAATGGTAATATGAAATTCTTATTTTGTTATATATGTGTGTGTGTGTGTGCGCCATTTTCTTGTTGTATTGTATCTGGATTTTTTGAAAAATTTTCATATTGGTTTCAAACCCCGTACCCGTATCCATTCCCATGCAACTTAGATTTCAAGGAGGAATAAAACCCCAAAGGAGGTTGGAATTGTGAAGCTCTTGAAAATCCTATTGTTAAGGATCTGATACTATGTTATGAACAAATTTTGTACTATGCAGTAATCTTCAAAACACTTGTAACATGAAGACATCCATTGAGGATAAGAAACATATATATTGAATAATATATAAAAGAATTGAGATGAGATGGTGAGTTTGTTACAAATGAGGGCCCGCTCATATACCCAGAAAGGTGCCCCTTTATGAACGGTCATATCCTTAGAGACATGCCTTTTCATTAATTAATTACTATTTAATTAACTATTCTTTATTATTATTTATATATTTTATATTTATATTATTTTCATATAAATTATATTCATAACATTGCCTTCCTCTTCAGAAAGATTTGTCCTCAAAACTTATTGCTGACAAGGCATGTCATCTATTTATGTTTGCATCTTTCGGAATTCTTCGAGTTGTCATCTTCATTGAAACAAGATGATAAGATCCTCTGAATGATAAAGAAAATTGTCGAACTGAGAAGGGATCTAGCCATCCTAAATCAATCTTTTGTGATACCTTGCGGTTACTGTATACTTCATGTGAATTTTTATCACAAGACTGAATTGCACCAACATTAGTAGTCTTCAAAACATAAGTCGTTGTTTCTATTTTGAGGGATACAAATATATGGACTGATTGAGTTGTCTACCCTTATGATCCGAATGTCAATAAGGAGTTCTTGTGGTTTGATTTTCCCTTATCATGCATGTGACAATTGCCTGATTTACTTCAGGTACTGTTGTTGAGTTGCTTATAGAGCCTTCATTTGGAATTTTCATCATTTGAATTGCAACATCCGAATATAGTTTTACTTCCATTGGTTTGTCATCATCTTGAGTTTTGTTATTGACTAGATCAGTGTTCATTCATTTTTCTTCAACTTGGACTATTACATTTGAAGACTTTGATGTTTCTTTCGTGATAAGTTCTAAAAAAAATTCAATGATTTCTTGTCATTTTTAAGTTTCTAAATTTGCGTCAATAATTTCTCACTGTGGTTCTTGAGCCGAGAAACTTCTTTGTTTTTGTCAGCAGTGATATTTTCAACTTCCCTTTGTATATTTTGTATCGCTTTTTACTTTCTTGAAAATTACTTTTGAGATATCTTGCATGTCTTCTGGTATTACTAAATCTGATTGCAATGTAATGTCTTGTAGTGTTATATTTTTCTTCTTGTTGGAAAATGTTAAAAACTTCTTCTTCATATTTAAGATGAAAGACCCTAGAGTTTTCATCCAGGGTAAACCCAAAATAATGTCACCTTGATCACTCCATAGGGTTCGAACTAGAATTGTGATATAAATGTATAATCCCCAATGTTTTATTGTATATTGGTTATGTCATATTTTTTTTGTCAAAGCAATCTAATTTTTTGGTTATATTTGATTCAGGATAACTATATGGTTTACGATTTTGGGTTTTATATCATTTTTATCTTCGGCAAGCGAGATAGAAATAGTAGAACATATTTCCTTGCAATAGACCCTTTAATTTTAAATAGCATTGAAGCATAGTTATATGAAGCTTTTGGAAATCTTCCTTCCTTTTTGAATTAGACTCTATTCCTTTCTCTTCAATGATTGACTCCATTTTATGTTTGTGGAGATGAGCTTAGAGTTTTAAAAATAACCTATTTTTTTCATATAAATATTTTAATATCATTTAAAAATATTCCTCTTTAATACTTTCAAAAATACCCCTGAACTTAGGAGTATAATAATTTATTTCCTTTTGACTTTATAAATACCTCCGCAATTTTTCCTTTCTATATATTTTATAGTAGCTTGTAATTTTATTTATACGAATTCTGAGAATATAAGAATTTACTCCTTGGGACATTTAAAAATTTCCCCTTAAAAATTAATACTCCTTGGGAAGATTAACCACTCTTTTATTTAAGAGTTATATATAATTTTCCACTTAGTAAAATGTCCTTGGCTATATGATTTATGTATTACTTTATTGCTTACCCGTTATAAAAAAAAAAAATAGTTTCTAATTATAATATGTCACAATTCCTTCCAAGCATCATGACTTGTGAATGGACAGGTTATGTATGACTTTTTGAATGATGGTTGGTATGGAATTTCAATGGTCTGGTAGAAGGTAAATAGCAGAAAACAGCAGACAGGGACAGCGGCAGATCACAGCAATGGAATAAGAAACAACAAGACACGGTGGCCTCAGCAACCATAGTACGAGTCGCTATCGTTCAGGAAAGGGGCACAAGGAAGTGGGGCAGCATGTGACGGAACAAATGGGAACAAGAGTGGTCGATCAAGAGTAGCGGCAGGGACAAAATGGCTCATTGGAGGCACCTATAACGACGGTGGCAGCGACTGTACTGGGTTGGCAGCTAATACAACTACGACAATTTTTTTCTGTTTTGTTTAATTATATTATATGTTGAAAAAAAACTAGTGACAGCCCATTGGGAGGCACCTCTTTTTTATATATATAATCTTACTTTTTCTTATGAATTTCTTTTACATTTTTTATAACTATTTATAATTGATTTTTTATAACTATTTATAATTGTTATATATATATATATATATATATATCTTTTTAGTTTGAATATCTTCCTCTTTAATTTAATTATTTTTTTCTTATATATAATATATATAATATTTCTCTTTTTTTTTAATGGCCAAAGGCCTAAGAGCAGAATGGAAAACCTCCAAACAAGCTTTATTTGGCTAAAAGCCTCAATTACAATGATAACGAACTTGACGAAAAGTTGATGGCCAAAGGCCGGGATCAGACTCGTTGTGCGATGGTTGAGCAGCCAAAGGATTGAACAACTCTGATACCAATGTTACAAACAAAGTTCGTACTATGCAATAATCTTCAGAACACTTGGAATATGGAGACATCCATTAAAGATACGAAACATATATATTGAATAATGTAAAAAAGAATTGAGATGAGATGATGAGTTTAGTACAAATGAGAGTCTGCTTATATACCTAGGTAGGTGCCCCTTTATGAATGGTCATTAACTAGTTATTATTTAATTAACAATTCTTTATTATTATTTATATATTTATATTATTTTAATAAATTATATTCATAAACGGTCAAATTACTTAGGGCATGTCTTTCATTAACTAATTACTATTTAATTATCTATTTTATTATTATTTATATATTTATAATTAAATTATTTTTTACATAAATTATATTCATAACATACTAGTTGATATGGGCATAGAGAAACAATGTGAACACATACGAAGGAAAACCAAATAACCAGTGTGCAAATAACAAAGGAGATTGTTGGACTTGTGTTATAAATGTATGTTCAATCAAAATATTTGCAAGTATAATTCCCTTGATAGAAAATGGTTTAAGTGCTAGTGTAGTTAATGTTTGGAAGTTTATTATCTTTTAGTAGTGTAGTTTGTATTGTGTGATAGTTTGATGGACATTTGGGTTAATGTTTGGAAGTTTATTATCTTTTGATAGTGTAGTTTGTATTGTGTGATAGTTTGATGGACATTTGGGTTAATGTTTGGAAGTTTATTATCTTTTCGTAGTGTAGTTTGTATTGTGTGATAGTTTGATGGACATTTGGGTTAAAATTTAAAATGATCGAAGGAATTCTTGTAATGTGCACAGGTAAAGGGATCATGCCTGATGCCTGCATGAAATGAAAAAGATGCATTGGAATACATAGAGAGTGGGTGTCTTAGGAAGCTGTGTAGGAACAATTTGTTATAATGTTAATAAATGTCTCATGTTATTCTCTCCATATTTCTGTGTCCATTTTGTTGATGCATGTATTCATTTTATGCTGCTAGATTTGATGATTATCATTTGCCCTTATTACATGTTCAATTGTAGATTTGTGATCTTTCCTTTATTAATCCCTTCTGAAACAATGTGCACATATGTTTTACACTTTATTGTATTACATATTTATGGGGGTGTAAAACTTATGAGAGAGATTATCTTTGACCTAGTTTCATAGGGTAACAATAACCTATACAAATTTAGGTGAGTGATCAAGTTACCTATGGATTATTTACAATAAAATAGGTGAAGAATAATTTTTATAGTACAAAGGTGTAAAATACAAACATACTACATATGTGAACACACTCGTAACATTACGTTTCATCAGTTTGGGAAAATGGGATCAAGATATTATGCAGAAATTTAAATGGTTAGACAAAGATGTATAATTAAAAGGGTTTTAGGCAACATGCATATAGCAACATTCCTTTTTCTGAAGGTGGTATAAAAGATGATGTGCATTGTCATTGTTTGCATGAGAAAAACGATTTAAATGGATTCAAAACTGATAAGTACATGCAAGATTGAGATAATCAAGGAAAAATAGATATTCAACCCCAATAATTTGAGAAGAACACAAACTGTTTTATTTGACTCACCAGACAAATAGAAAAGCTCCAACATAGTATACTGTACTCAGCAATCCATATGATAAAATTCCTGATGCACCATACCTCCTGAGATTCTGCAGTAATCTGATATATAAACATGTATGATGTTATCATTCTCTTCTGTTGATTTTTATATGCATACCATTTTGCCACGTGCTAATGATTTTTCTGATTACATTTCTGCAAATTCATGGACGCCATAGTATGTAGGTGCCTATCATGTGTACTATGTATGGACACCATTGTATGTAGACACCTGCCATATGTACTATGTATAGACACCATTGTATTTTTAATTTTTTTCTAATTACATTGTGTGCATGTATGTTAGTGCCTGCCATATGTACTATGTATGGACACCATTTAATTTTGCTAATTACATTGTGTGCATGTATGTCAATGCCTATCATATATATTACAAAAATTGTTAGTACAAAAAATCATATCATTCTCTAATGGATGTTCCAACTGTTACGGATATATCTTGCAACTGAGCTTGAAAGTCCACAATGCAGTGCAAGCCTAAAGGTAACTAAAGAGCGTTGTCACTGTGCTCTCAACAATCCATCTTCTCACTTAAGGTCAGCTCTGTTCCGATACAAGGGGGGTATCCCAAGGATTAAGATTACTAAGACCAGAAAAACAAAGGCTCAAGGTGACATGGAGATTTGTCTTTGTAAAACAGATTTTAACGAGTATAAGTTGATTTTTAAGGTGGTTGATGGGAACAGACTAGTGCCAAATATCAAAGAGGGCCTACAGACTCATGAAGCAACAAAGAGGTCTGAATATGAGTGGTAAATAGCAGTGTTGATAATATCGCCGAGATATCGGCGATATTCGGAAATATCGCGATATTTTCGGCGAGCCGATATATCGCCGACAAAATATCGCGATATTTTCGGCTTTTGAAAATATCGCGCGATTTACGAAATATCGCCGATATTTCGGAAAATATCGCGCGATGATCGAAAATATCGCCCCGTGACTGTAAAAAATTTCTGCATGGCCTATAAAAATCCGATTTTGGTTTTTTTTCATATCATTTTCATTTCTGATTGCTGGAGAAGGAAGGGGAGAGCTATGTGGTTGCTGCCAAGGAGGGTTTGAGCATTCTAGGCCCTAGTATTCATATGCTATTCATGGTAATGTTAAATTCTTAAAGTAAAAGTGACATTCTCCTTAATCTTCATTTTCATCCTTTTACTTAAATTTGTAACATTACCATGAAATGACTCAGGATGTTTGAGAGTGGTTCCGACCTCATTGGATTTCATATGGAGAAAGTAGAATTTTAGATTTCATTCAAAATGCAGCAGACTTATTAGTTTTTTAGGATTTCAGGATTGGGAGATTGTAATGTTTCCAGGTGACAGCCCCTGCCTGGGCTACCCCTACCACCAGTAGAGGACGTGGTCTACCTCCTATAGCTCCTACTTCTAGTTCTTCAGCTTCTAGAGCATAGCAAACTCCACTGCCAACTCCACCAGCACCAGCGTCTACATCTAGAGGGAAAGGGAAAGCTGTGGCATTTTCTCGCAAGAGGGACAAAGGAAATCAATAGGATTAGACTTTAGTTATTTTCTTATGTGCTTGTAAGTTGTACATGAACAATGAACATTGAATATTCAAGAATCAAGACCAAGCATATGACATTCTAATTTCTAAATAGTAAATTTTGATTCTATTTATTTTTTTAAAGTGAACTATGAACTTTGAAAAGTAATTATATTTTAATTTGATTAGATAACTTGCAACCTGCAATTTAATATGGATAAAAAACTATATTTCGGTATATATATATAAAATGTGTCCCCCGTGTCTTGTTTCCAGGTCGTTGCGTTTCGTATTGAATACTCGTATTTACATGTCCTCCGTGTCTCGTGTCCTCGTGTCATGTGACTTAGCTTAGACAATATTGATGTATTGTCTCCGTGGAGGGTGGAGTCTGAGGAGCCCCTCTTGGAGGAGTCACCTTCATGGTTAGAGCCAGTGGCAGATGATCCATTAGAGCAGGGGCAGCAAGAGGAGGACTCGGAGTCAGAGGAGCAGCAACACTCAGAGGAGGAGCAGGAGGAGGAGGAGGAGGACACTGCGGGAGCATCAGCATCAACACCATCTGCTATAGATATAGGAGAGCATAGCCCCATACCTAGCACTCATTATTTGACATTAGGTGCAGAGGCAGGGTCAGGGCCTCCTACTACTAGGGGCAGGCCTGGCAAACAGCCCATCATGTTTTCCTGTAAAAGGGGGAGAGGGCAGTGATTTTAGATAGATAGCTGCTAGTTTTATTTGTTATGCTACATATAACTTATGATGATGAGATACTTTTATATATGTGATGTTATTTGTATTGGTTCTCCACATTTGAGTCCTTGTATGGACAATTATCAGGGATCAGCAGGATTTGGTATCGCCTTTGATGTATCATTTCTATTTGACATCATATATATCAGTGTTTTCTTCATATTTATGTGCCAATGTGTTTATTTCATGTTGTTATTGCTTTATATGTTTAAAAATCTTAAAAAAATGAATATATTATGCATTTTTTATGCTTGCCGATTATGCCGATATTTTGCCGATATTTTTGCCGATATTGCCGATAAGATATTTTCTGGACCCTCGCCGATATTTTCCCGATACCGATATTATCAACACTGCTTGAGAGGGCTTGAAGGCGATATGAGGTCACGCCAATGCCAAAGATGGTTTGGGAGTTAAGGGGAAAGCCTTCTAAGGGTTGTGACAGGGAAAAGGAGGCCCCAAAGGGGCTACAACTAGGGATCAAGGCCCTTAAAGGGTTGCATCTCACTGAAAGAGGGCAAAGGGAGCTGCAACTAGGGCTAAGAAGGCCACAACTAGGCCTAATAGGCCTAGAAATCAACTCGAACCCCTGCAAAACACAAGCAAGTTAGCAAAAAAACCAAAATTTGACCACGAAAATGCCAAAACTTTCCTTGCAGGGCCAGCGTCTTCCCTTCTTGGTTGAGCATTGAGCTTTGATGAGGTTTAGAGGGTAGATCTTGCCTTCTTAGGCATAGATCTACCTCAAAACCTATGTTGCACTAAACACCAAAATGTTTTGGAGTTTTCGAAACAGGTACGTTTAGAAACGTCAGCTCCCAAATACATAGACATTGGTCGAAACATCATATATATATAAATGAATAACACATTGTCTTGCAAGAAAAAAGAGAATAAGAACCATAGGTGACAATTTAGAAGGAAACCCAAGTTTGTTAACTCTCATAGATGATTACCTGATCGATGAGTTTCGATGTTTCGGGTACGAGTACGCCCCGAAACGCCAAGTTCTTGGAAGTTTTGTGCAACATAGCTGAAAACCCTAATGAATTCGCTCAATAAGGTTGGATGTCTCACTTTAAGGAGTGAAACACTTCAAACCCTAGTTTTAGAGCTTATTATTTTTAGAAAATTTCGATCTCCTTGATGGCTTGAGAAAATCACTTGCACAAATGAATGAAAGAATTCCCAAAACCCCAAATATATACAAAAATTCAGAACCCCAAAAACCCCAAGTGCTACAAAATAAACAAGGGTTAGAATAATTTACAAATAATTACAATATTTACAAATTAAAATTGTCAGCTCTCATTAGCAAATTAATTCTTTGTAGCCCAAGACAATTTTTTTTGAGAGATTTTTTAAAAATAAATTTCATGGATGAATAATTTCAAAAGATAGACCAACCAAAACCCTTCTGCAAAATGATTTGTCGCAATGAAAGCTTAGAGCCCAAACAAGGTTAGCTCCTCCTCATAGTTTGTGAACTTCAAGCCCAAGGGCTAGCATACCTGTAAATCTCTATTAAATCTTAAGATAAACTGTTAGACCATATAGTGAATCAGATGATTGAAGATAACTCTTTCCAATAGTGTAATGCTCTAAATAATTTAACCAAATATTTACTCTAAATAGAATATGGAATCTACATGAAACCTGCTTTAAAGTTTAACGAAAATTCATATATCAAAATTTATTAATTTGATATGGACCTGGGTTCCTGTGGATGAAGATGCTTCATAATTGCTCTCGCTCTCGCTCCCGTTACCAAAAGACCAAAACCTCCCAGCCAAACTGGGTACAACCTAGGTACTAGTCCAGAATGCTTCTCAATTGATGCAATCTGTTCCCCCGTGCCCAAAACTTCAGAAACAAACAAGGCTCAGTCCTTACTGTCTGTAATCTCTTGTTACAAATTTTCCTCCTCTCAATCGTGCTTTCCCCAACAACAAAAGATCCCCCCCCCCCATTTCAGTCCTACTCCCTTCTCCGTTTATTTCTTAGGACCACTGCTCATTGATCCTTCATTGCCTTAGTTGTGTGCCCCCTATCTAATACGTGGCTCCTCATAGTGAATTAAAGAGGTAGTCACACTTTATATTAACACTCATCACTTTATAAGGTTGTATGTGATACCAAACTATATTATGTAGTCCTTTTGTTAATAAGCTTTATTTAATATTTTAATATATTATACCTCTTTTAGTGTTTAACCTTTAGTTAAGAGTTACTACTTTTATAACTCCCTTTTAAACTTTAATAATTTAATTTAGAACTTTTGGATAATGTTCTATGGTTCCCTATTATGAATGACGACACACTAAAATACACATTCCAATATATTTTTGCAAGTTAGATATTTATTTAGTATCTTCAACAATTACGTCTTTTATCCTATGTTTGGAATTTCTTCATAATTTAATACTACTAGTGCAGTGTAGGCAACACATGCATATGTAGCTATCATATGCATGCATTGTATGCATGCTAATAATTCACATTTTGTTTGCACTGTTAGATGGGTCATTACAAATAGAATGTTCTTATCACCGAAAAATGAAATAATAGTTGAATATGCAACACAATATAGGATAAACACATAACTAGCACATACCACAGATCAACAAATAGAAGAACACCATGAACTAAACTCCAAAGTCTTTCTATTATGAGAAAAATGTTTCCAGTAGAGCAAAAGCTCAGTGCATGCATTACAAAATCACCTCATCCAAAGGTCAGAAATAGAAGCTCAATAAGTTCATTATATAGAGAAAACCCCTCCAAGTGGAAAATAACGGCTAGTTGGCTTGATCCTCATCAAAATAATCTCGATCGTCGAAAATAACTTGATCATCTTTTAATCTCCATCGTAGAATTTTTATTTTTGAGGAAAAATTTAAATCTCTTAAAAATATTTTTTATTAATCCAATAATTAATATTTTGGATTAATTTCCTCAAAAATTTGACTTTGACTTAACCGCCAAGGTCCAAGGGGTCAATTTTTTAAAATATCCATTTTTCCTGTGGTGGAGGACCTCCAAAATTTGACTTCTTTTTGACCCATGAATTTTTTGATTATTTTCAACTTGGAGAGAAATTAATTTCTCTATAATTATTTTTGACTAAAAATTAAATAATTTTTGGCTTATGATTTTTATTTAATTTAACTGGAAAAATTAATTAATTGACTTTAGAGGGGATTAATAATTTTTTCCACCCTCAAATATTTTAGCCGTCGTTTCTGATTGTGAAGGACCATGCACTAAAGTCTAAAATATATTTTACATCAAAATAATTACAATATCAACCCTTAGAAGGGGAATTACACATTTAAACATAGACCCTCAAGACATTACCCAATTTTGTGACACAATATGATCTAGCATGAAACCAAGTGTGCTTATAATAAAATAATTTAGCCATGGTGTTCTAATTACGAGGTACCATGCATTAAAAGTATTCCTAAACACACTTTTACATCAGACTCGATAAACACTTGGACTCACCTGAGACCTTGTTAACAAATTACACTCGAGCTTTGGGGTTTAAGCTGGAAGAAAAACTTTGATTAGGCGTGTTTACAAACACAGATAATTCGGGGAGGTTAAAAAACTTCCTAAGATGAAATCCTTTGCCAAAGTCAGAGGCTTACCTAGGTGTTGTTACATAATTAAATGGTCATTCTAGCATCATTTACAATAAACTTTGCAGAAATCGGGTTTACAATGATGAATGATGGCAACTGATGACTTTGATCTTCGAATTTTTTTTCTCTACTTCTTTTTACTTTGCTTTCTAGGATTGTTGACAAAGTGTGTTCAACATCTAGCTCCATATGGGGACACGTTTCTTCGTTGAAGGAATGTGAGAATCCAGAATTCTGTATCTAAGAAAATAAAAGTACATCAAATAGATATCCTCTCAAATCAAAATCATCATGTATACTTAAGACATCTTCTGGAATAGAAATCCTATTCTAACATAAAGACATAAAATATAAATGCATGGAAAGAAAACTAACTAATGACATGAATAAAATCCTATCTAAGAGTGTAGGGTTGAAAATACAATACAGAGGATGCCTTATGGCATCAGATATAATCCCGGTGGCTCAATCTGGAGAACCAGACTGCTTGTAATTGGATCCATGGGCTACTTGTCAGATGTTCCCTGTTGAATTCTGTCGCTCTTTGGTTGATGAAGGATCTCAATGTCATGCTGCATAGTCTCTTTGTGAAAATCTGGAAATTCCAAATCCTACTGCAACAACTGATACTATTTCTTTTATTTGTTAATTTACTGAAACATATTATTTGTAGTTGTCTACGACAAATATCAAAATACATACACTACAATCTTCACCAATTAATTACTGCTGAAAACAAATGTAAGGAAAATACTAGCACCCAAATAAACACATTAACACAGTTATTTTTGGACAATTGTCCCCGGAAAAACCGAATGTGGGAAAACCGGTGCAACAGATGAGGGTTTCTTTTATTATTCTTCAACAAAATCTCATGTACAATCTACAGATAGCAGAATAGAGGAAGAACCACTGAGAGAAAATTTTACAAACAATTTTCTCTTCTCCACAGTGGGTTTCTGACACTTGAGAGGACCGCTGCACTCATGCTACCCACAGTGCATCACCCTCTGCGCAGTGACTGCGTTGTCCCTGCGTCACTGCCTCTGTGTTAGTGATCTGCGTCCCTCTTCTGCGCTGCCTCTTCCTACTGTTTCCTGCACCCTTGATTATTGTTGATACCCTCTCTCTCTCACCTGCAACTCTCCCCCTGATTCGATTTTCTCTTATTGAACTTTAGCCAGTGAGAAAATCGATCTACTAGGACAACTGAGTATTTGCCTGGTGTATTTTCCGAATGCCCATCGAAGTCCTTATAATCTTCTAGTTGAGTAATCAACGACCCAGATTAGATTCTAATCAATGGCTCAGATCATATTGACTCGATCTCCGTCTTCTTCTAGAAGGTTCACACCTAGTTTCATTAATACCCTTTAATTATTTTAATTTCTCAAGTTTAGACTTAGGCACCCATTAAAAATAATTAATTATTTTAATAAAACTGTCTCAGGGTGGAATTTCCCAGAACGATTTCTTGGTATTCTGGAATACACGTGCCCTAGCCTTCCTGCAAATTTTGAGGCTAAGAGCACATCTGCTGCTACCAAAAATCAACACTTCCTCTTAGTGAGGAATGTGCTCTAGTAATGCAACCTGCTGAAGCATCACCCTGACTTTGTAACATCTCCCTCTGCGTTGCTGATGTTTGACATCGCTGCCCACCAACTATTGCGCAAATGCTACATCTGGATTCTGTACTGCTGCTGACTCTGCATACTGCTCCCAACCGTGTCTGTACTGCAACTCCCTCTCATTTGCTGCTGCTGCAACTGAGAAACCATCCATTTTTGCTATTGAAACGGGTTCTCTACCATACCCATCTGCTCCTTGAACTGGATGATCTTAGCTCTTCCTAGAGCTTTTGTGAGTACGTCTACTACCTGATCTCCTGTGGGGACATACTGCAACTGTACTGCCCAACACAGTTTCTGATAAAATGACATCTGATATTAATGTGTTTCGACAGATCATGAAATACTAGATTCTCAGAGAGTTTGATACAACTTTGATTATTGCAATAAACACTAGTCGCTTCCATTCTCTTTTTGAACAAACTCACAAGCAGTTTTCTAAGCCATATGGCTTCGCATGTAGCTATGCTGGCCGCCATATATTCTGCTTCTGCTGAGCTTAGAGCTACCGACTTTTGCTTCTCGCTGCACCAAGAGATCATTCTTGATCCAACGGTGAAGCAATACTCGAAGGTATTTTTCCGGTCTACTAAACTACCTACCCAATCTGCATCTATGAATCCATTTAATCTGACGTCATCTCCTCGGGTGTATTTAAACCCATATCCCACTGTTCCACGCACATATCTAAGAATGTGCCTAGCTGCTACCCAATGTACCCTTTTCAGTTCCACCATGAACTGAATAAGGGTGTTGACAACGAAACAAATGTTTGGCCTAGCGTTGACCAGATACATGAGCAACCCAATGAGCTATCTGTATAAGGTGGTGTCCACTTCCTTGTCTCCTGATGCATCTATTTTCTTCTAGTTGGTCATCATAGATGTAGCCATGGGCCAACATTCCTGCATTTTGAATCTCTTCAGAATCTCTGTAGCATATCTTCCTTGCCCAAGGAATATCTCCCCATTCTTCTGCCAAACTTCCAAACCTAGAAAATAATGCATCAACCCCATATCCTTCATGTCAAATTCTGCTTCAAGATTCTTCTCGCAGTCCTTTATGAGCCTAGATGACCCTGTTAGAAATAAGTCATCTACATATAATACCAAAATAAGTGGCTCATTCTCCATCGTTAGATAGTATAGATTGGGATCAACATCACTCTTGATGAATCCCAACTGCTGCAAGTAACTATCAATCCGACCATACCATGCTCTAGGTGCCTGCTTGAGCCCATATAGGGCTTTCTTTAACTTGCATACATGAGTTCTCTTTTCATGAGTCTCGAAGCCTTCGGGCTGTTCTATATACGCCTCTTCTTCTATCACCCCATTCAAGAATGCTGTCTTGACATCCATCTAGTGAATCTCCCATCCCATTTGAGTTGCAAGAGATATAACAGATCTGATAGAGGTATATCTAGCTACTGGGGCGAAGGTCTCCTCATAGTCTATTCCTTCCTTTTGTGCATACCCCTTTGCCACAAACCTAGCCTTATACTTCTCTACACTGCCATTTGCAGCGTACTTGATCTTGTAGATCCACCTTGGTCCTACAACTGATCTATCCTCTGGTCTAGGTACCACTTCCCAGACATCATTCGTCATGATAGAACTGTACTCTTCTACTGTGGCATCCACCCAAGCTTGAAGCTATATGGCTTCCTGAAAACTGGAGGGTTCTTCAATGTGTGCTACCAAGGCTTGGTACCTATCAGGTTGTCTACGCTGCCTCTTGTCAGTTCTAAGAGGTCCAACAAACTCTTTTGCGTCCCTCAGTGCCTGCCATACTTCCTTGCTGGTTCTACCACTGGTGGTGGGAGGCTCAATCAAATCCTCCTCATGTTCTTGCTGTTCCATCTGCTGAGAACTATCTGGATCTCCTCCTCCTGAGGAAATATTGGTGCTGGTTACGGTACTCGATCCTGATGTTTGTTCTTCTGCTTGTCCTTCCTGTTGCCCTTGCTGCTATTGGACTAATGGAACATCTGCTGACTGATCTTCTGTTGGCATCTCAATGGATTTCCTGAAAGCTCTATCTTCCATGAACTTTTCATCTCATCTTACTACAATTTTCTTGCTATTTGGAATGTAGATTCTGTTTGCTTTTGAGTTCTCGCTATACCCTACGAGGTACCCCTTTTCTGCAGTCTGATCCAGCTTACTACGCTTCTCGTCTGGAATGTGGCAATATGCCACACTTCCAAATATCCTGAGATGACTCACCTCTGGCTTTTTCCCTGTGAATACTCCTTCAGGCATTTTCTTCCCCAATGCTCTGTGAGGAGTTCTGTTTTGGATATACATCGCTGTGTTGCATGCCTCTGCCCATAAGAATCTAGGCAAGTCCTGGTCATATAACATGGCCTTTGCTGCCTCGACGATTGTTCTATTCTTCCGCTCTGCTACTCCATTCTGCGGTGGATTGTATGGAGCTGTCCATTCTCTTTTGATGCCCTCCTTTGCGCAAAAATCTGTATAAGTGTTTATCCATGTATTCTCCACCATTATCTGAACGCAATACCTTTATCTTTTTCCCTATCATGTTCTCTATGAGAGCCTTAGACTCTCTAAACCGATCAAAGACCTCATCCTTGGTCTTCAAGAAATAGATCTAGGTTTTTCTAGAGTGATCATCAATAAAGGTGACAAAGTACTTTCCATCGCTAAGAGCTTTTGTGGACATTAGGCCACAAATATCTGAGTGTATCAATACCAACACGTCTCTTACTCTGTTGTCACTTTTGGGAAAAGTTGCCTTAATGTATTTCCCTAGTACGCATCCTCTGCATACATCATCATGCTCAGTATTGAGGATTGGAACTCTTGTAACAGTCTCTCTGACCATTCTCAGTGCTCCATGGTGGAAGTGTCCCATTCGCCTATGCCATAGTTTGTTCAGTTCCTTTTCACCATTATGATTACTCAGTGCCTATTAGTGCCATTGGAGATTTGAACTGCAATCTATACAATTTGATGCTTTGAGCTCCAATTTGTCTCATCTTCTTCTAGCTGGGATGTTTGACATACACCTTCCTTTTAATGAAGTATACATCGTACCCTTTATCTTGTAATTGGGACACTGAAGTCATATTCATTCCTAGCCCCAACACATGCAACACATTAGCGGCTCTTATGTTGGTTCCCTGTTTTCGTCTGAAACACTATGGTGCCTCTCCCTACTGGAGTACACTTCGTTCTGTTTCCCATAGTGATCTGGAAGTCCATCTGCTCTTCTTGATAGCTAGAGAAGTACTCTCGTACTCTAGTCATGTGAGTTGAAGCCCTGCTATCAATATACCAAACACTTGCTGATGCTGAACTTGACAAACATGCGGATTCTTCTTCCAATTTGGAAGATAATACATCTTGACTATCCATGTTGTTTTGTGCTATTCTCCTTCTCAACGCTGTACTTGCTACTGCTAGACACTGCGTTTTAGCTGGAGATTTGCTTTGCAAAAGAACCACAACTACTCCCTCTGCCTCTGACAACCCTTCGATCTGGGGCTTGATTCTCTGTCGACTCACTCAGAGAATTAACTCTCCTTCAAAATCCTGCCTGGCCCAAGGACTACGCAACCCTCTGGGACTTCGTGCAGCGTCTTACGCAGTGCTACGCTGGTCTTTTTTCTTCTGCACTAGATCTCTCCTGCCTCCTGTCTTAGCTCCGATACCATGTGAAAATCTGGAAATTCCAAATCCTACTGCAACAACTGATAATAGTTCTTCTATTTGTTAATTTATTGAAACAAATTATTTGCAGTTGTCTATGACAAATATCGAAATACATACACTGCAGTATTCACAAATTAATCACTGTGGAAAACAAATGTAAGGAAAATACTAGCACACAGATAAACACATTAACCTAGTTATTTTTGGACAATTGTCCCCAGAAAAATCCAATGAGGGAAAATTGGTGCAACAGATGAGGGTTTATTTTATTATTCTTCAGCAAAATCTCATGTACAATCTACAGATAGTAGAATAGAAGAAGAATCACTGAGAGAATATTACAAACAATTTTCTCCGCTCCATAGTGAGTTTTTGACAACTGAGAGGACTTGTTGCTGTCATGCCAGCGACATTGTGTCACCCTCTGTGCAGTCACTGTGCTGTCCCTGCGTCACTGGTTCTGCGCTGGTGATCTATGTCCCTCTTCTGTGTTGCCTCTTCCTGTTGTTTCCTGCACCCTCGATTATTGCTGATACCCTCTCTCTCTCACCTGCAATCTCCCTCTGATTCAATTTTCTCTTGCTGAACTTCAACCAGTGAGAAAATCGATCTACTAGGGCAACTAAGTATCTGCCTTGTGTATTTTCTGAATGCCCATCGAAGTCCTTCTTATAATCTACTAGTTGAGTAATCAATGGCCCGGATTAGATTCTAATCTATGGCTTAGATGATATTGACTCGATCTTTGTCTTCTTCTAGAAGATTCACACCTAGTTTCATTAATGCCCTTTAATTATTTTAATTTCCTACGGTTAGACTTAGGCACCCATTAAAAATAATTAATTATTTTAATAAAACTGTCTCTGGGTGGAATTTCCCAAAATGATTTCTGGGTATTTTGGAATACATGTGTCCTAGTCTCCTTGTAAATTTTGAGGCTAAGGGCACATCTGATGCTACCAGAAATCAATACTCTTTATATCTGTTTCTCTTCCTTTTCTTACTTGTCAGATGAGATGAAGGAAACTGATGGACAGGCGGAAAGAAATTAACGACTACTGCATTATATTCTGAAGGATGCCCCTATGGTTCAACTTCTTCATTGTCTGGCTTCTTTGGATTCTCAACATGATCCCTTCTTTCAACTTCTCTATACAGTCTGACCATACCACTAGCTACTGTAGGAATAGTAGCATATGGTAAATCCAACTGAATGCATCTTCCTAAGTGTGTTGCAAATTTCCTTGATAAAAGCATTTCCCATACCTCAGACACATCAATTATAACTATGTCCATGGTGATTATTTTGTATGGGTAATTAGCTAAAGCTACTTGCAAGTCTTGACCACATCGAGGACTTCAATTTTCTTTGAATCTATAGAGAAAATATTGTGATAACTCCTTGAAATTCTTAAGTTTGACTGGTCCATGACCTTCTTAGTCATAACATTAGTTGAGGCCCCAGAATCCAGCATACGGATGTGAAGCAAGCGATCATTAACCTCTAAAATCAGGAAGAAAGGCTGATGACCTTCATTTGTCATATAACAATTTAAATCCTTTAACTTAATCTCTTCATCTTTATGGTGCATATCAGTCTTATCCTGTTGAGATATGCCTAAGGCCTTGAAGAATGCAGCTCTTTGAGATGGAGTCGTCAGGAGTTCTAAGACCGAAACTTATATTTTAGCGTTGTTTATCCATGAGACCCAATCAATTTTTAGCCCGGATTGATAAGTCTTAGATGCAACCTATTGCGTATTCTGATTCTAGTTTTTGCCTTTCTTTTGATAAGTGTAACCTTTACTTCTAACAATTTCTAGAATCTGCTCTTGAGATGGTATTTCACCATACATTTGTGTGATAAGATCCCTTTCATCACTGAAATTATTGATGGCGAAAGATGAGGGGATCATATCTGTGCAACGACTTTCCTTTGGAGAATTTTGATTGATATTATTTATCTGTTCACTGATTCCCTCATGAAATCCTTCACAAGGTCTGCAAAAAGAAATAGGTTGATCAACAACATTTGTAGATTCAAGCGAATTCGGCAATATCTGCTCATTTGGAGGATTCCTCCTTGGCCATGGATTATTGTTACCTCGATTTTTATTATTATTCCTAGGCTGAATATTTTGAGCTTGATTTTTTTCCATTTGAATTAGCCTAGCTTGCATGGCACTCATTTTTCTAGCATGCTCAATTCTCATTTCTTCAATCATTTGAGTTAACTCTTTAATTGGGTCATGCTCAACCTTCTTTGTCTCTTTCCCTTTAGCCTTGACCGAACCTCTTTCAAAACCAGGAATTTTAGATTTACCAAATGCTTTCTTATCTTTTTTCTAATTCCTCAGCTATAGCTTGAGCAATATCTTGAAGAATTTGTTGTTGATACCTCTTATGAGATAAGACGTGCTAAACCAACTAATTTAGCACGTCATGAGGCTTATAGTCTTGAGTCATTTCTTTGACAATGCCATTGAACCTTTGATTGAATTATTCAACTGTTTCATTTTCATTCTTCTTAATACCATTGATGGCTTTAAATAAATATCTTCCTTCTCTCTTGTCCCCATATTTATCTTTAAATGCATTAATGATAACTTGTAAAGAATCGAAAGAGTTACCAGGCTTATCTGAAAACTATTGCATTGCATCATTTTCTAACGAAAGAACAAAGAACTTCATCTTAAAATCTTCTTATATGCGGTTGCATGAGCATGTCTTAGCAGGAAGGGTGTGACTTTTTTGAGATGAGCGTCTGCATTGATTGCATTGTTCCCCTGAAACATAGGAATCTTATCCAAACTAGAATCTGGAAGAGTATGAGGATATCGCTGAATATTGGCAAAGTTGCAAGGTTTGTAAAATTTCATGATGTTGTGACTGATGGGATCTGGGAAAAGCAAGTGGATATTAGGGAGGGCTTCTTGTTCGAGAACGATTAAATTCTTAATAGAATGTAATTTGTTTAACTGAGCCCTAAGAGCCTTTTCAGGATCGAGAGCGGGGTTAACCAAGCTACCAGGATTTCTTCTAGTATAAGCTCTTGTGAATGGAGGAATAAGTGGAGTCACCACCCAAACAGGAAACTAACCCGAACGTCCAAGTGCTAAAGGTGCAAATAAAAAAGTGATGGTGAACAAGGTGATGAGAAGATTGGTGAGATGTCAAAGCGACAGGAAATGTGCTGCTTGATAAGTTAATGAAAAGATGAAGAATGAGAATGATGATACAATGAGAAGATGTCGTAAAAACTAGGGACAAAAAAACTCTATCCCTGACAACGACGCTAGAAAATGTTGTTGCCCAATTGGTACAGGCAAGATGTGACAACACTCAAGGCGGGGGTTGTTACTTTAATCCCTGCCCTCTCCGTTCTAGCTATCTCCCTACAACAGGTTATGGGGGTTAGTCCCTATGAAATGTGAGGATGAAAGACCCTTCAACAACAGACAAGTCCGGGAGACACAATTGAATGGCCTAGCAACTTGGTTAATTTAGCAAGTTTAGTGATTTGATTAGATTACTTTGAAAGACCAGTGCCTTAGGTGGAGTCAAAATACTTGCTTTATGTGAATTATTGACCAAGCCACCAGATGAACAATTGTTGCTTTAGGATGCTTCACTATCCTATATGAAACGTGACACCTAAAACTAAGTGAAATGCAAGATCTTGGTTTATTTTAAATTAGATGCCTATCTAAATGAATCCTTCCTCTCAACTATTTTGAAGCTAGTCTCTAGTGTAGGTTGTGAGAGAGAAACCCGGGGGAAGATAGCAAAGGCTATATTAACGATACCTCCCTTGGAGTTCTAATACGACTGCAAGGTCATTGTGTTAACCACAAAAAGAGGGTCTAGGCTTCACAAGCTGGGTGAGACAGGTGGTCCTATCTTTCTATCAACCAAGCTTATGCTTGGAGGTAAATTGATTAGTGCAAGGCTAACCTTAGATTGCGAGTGCAAAATATGAATGATTATCTTTAGGTGAAGTTGCTAAGGGTCTTAAGTACTTAGAGACAAATTACAATGATATTCAATTTAGAATAGTAAAATACTCAACAATGTATAATGACAATCTTTACCAAAAGAAAGTGCTCAATAAGACATAGATGGCACCAGAAAATGTTATCAAGCTCACAATAGACAATTGCTCATGAAATGAAAATAAATCTAATGCTTCTTTCAACAATGCTAATTAAATAGTGATGATCTTGAAACACAATTTGCAACTTAAGATTATTTAGATTATGACAATATAATGCCAATGTGGAAGAGAAAAATTGAACTCCTTATGGACACAATTAGACTACAGATTACTCTTATCACAATTATGATTAGCAATTAAGTGCTTTTAAGAGCAACTTGATTCACAAGATTATAAACGTTAGATGTGAAGTTCACTTGCAAACAGTTAGTAAATCCACAAGAAACAATCTAACCAATTATCCACTTCTTTAGCAATGTGATAGTAATGACAAATAAGAATTTCATTGTCACAGTAATGCTAGAAGGAGAGCATTCATGAGCAATATTATTTCTTTAGAGCAATAACCCAACCTTAATTACCAATTCATTTATCTTTTTGGAGCACTTATGTTTTGTCAATGAGAATGCAAACAATGATATGCTAAAGTGCAAAAATGCAAATGAGATGCAAAGATTCAATGAAATGCAAGAGATGGCAGCCAAGAAACCAATGATTGCAGCAGTAAGAAAAACACCCAATACAAAAGGACACTTGCCCAAGATGCAAAATATGCTAGGATTAAATGCCCAATGAAATTATATGACTGTCAACAACTTTTGACACCACTGTTATGTTTATATCAGACTTTATGCAGCATATGCCATATATCAGACTTCAAAATTATTATGACAACTTTCAAGAAATGATGAGATATGTCAAACAATACAAGCCCAACTACTGCCACTGATTTACCAATGATGAAATATGCTTGCAAGATGATTATTATGCCACTGCTATGTGATTTTATCACTGCTGTATGTAATTTTAGATGCTGTAGCAAACATATCAGATCTTGAATTTCATCCACAGTCCACAAAACTTCACTTATATGCAATCAATTCAAACACAAGATTAATTTTTAATGCCTTAAGTGAATTGCTAATGAATTTATGATTACTTTGGGTGTATTTAGGCGCTGAGTACACTGCTGTCATTAACATGCTTCAGAATTCAAATGAAACAGTGATGAGGCATAGACGGTTAGAGGGCAAACCACTAGGCCTAATGGCTTTGTTGGTGACTAGAGACTCTTTCAAGACACTTGACCTCCTGCAACCACTAATTAACCCTAAGTGCTTTTCCCAACTCATTGGCCAAATGAGAGGTACTTCCCAAGAGTCCTAGACTTCAAAGGTAGGATGTATGCTGGGGCATCCATAGGGGAAGGTGAACGACTCACCCTGTTTTCATATAATGTACTCCATAGGGGAAGGTGAAACACTCACCTTGTGTTCAAATAATGTCCTACATAGGGAAGGTGAACCACTCACCCTTTGCTCAATCATGCTAAGGTATATACTCCATAGGGGAAGGTGGTTAGTGAACCACTCACTTGTTGAAATTTCTAAGTTTGACATGTCAAAAATCCCTACTACATTATATAGTTTATTTTCTCCTACTTATTCTTTTGATTAGCAAGTTATTTATAAATATAAATATTGAAATAAACACAAATGCAAGCTTAACACATCTACAGATCAACAACTGAAATAACTGAGACAAACACACAAGGGACACTGTTATTTTTGGACAATCGTCCCCAGAAAAACCCAATGCAGGAAAACTAGTGTAGCAGACATGACGGTTTTATTGTTATGCAGTTTTTGAATACAACTAGGGTGCCAGAAATGGCTCACCCAACAGAGAATGCCCTCGGCAGAAGTACCTCTCCTCGGAGACAGATATTTCGGCTGATTAGTCATCGGATGATCGATCCCACAACAACTATGGCAACTCCTTAGATGGACAATGAACACTGCTCCAAGCTTCTCGACTGCTCTGCGTCATTTTGCTAGGGACTGTGTCACTCTCTCAGCTCTAGTCTGCCTCACGAAAGTCCCCAGCGCTGCCTCTTGGCCCTGCGTTAGCTTTGCTAGTCTCTGCGCAGCTATTGATGCCTCTGCATCAACCTCTTAGCTCTCTACGTTAGCCCTCTGGCCCTCAGTGTCACCCACGCTGGCTTCCTCAACCTCTCTGTAAACCCCAATTGCCTCCGTGTTAGCCTTCCCAAACTCTGCGTTGTCTCTTTGGCACTATCTTTGCCTCTTTGCTATGTATTCTCGACCTTTTGCCGAACTGCCCCTCGCTGCAACAGATCACTGGTTCGATTCTCTCAACAAACCTCGCTCAAGAAAATCGAACTGATTGATCAATTTGGTGTATCTCCAACTGACTCTCAAGCTTCCTCTTATACTTTTCCTGTTGACGATTCAATGATCGAGATTAATTCCCTAATCAATGGCTAAGATTAGATTTGGCTTGATCCTCGTCTCTTGGAACCTTCTAACCCAAAATTATATTAATACACATTAATATTTTAATTTCCCTAAGTTTATACTTAGGACCCCATTAAAAATATTAATTATTTTAATATCTCTTCATCCAGGCATAATTTCTCCAAACGATTTCAGGGTTTTGGAGATCTCATGTGCTTTAGCTTCTCCACCAATTTTCATGGCTAGAGCACATCAGATGCTACCACAAATCAACACTCCCTCTTAGCGAGGAACGTGCTCTAGTAATGCTTCACCATGGAAACATCACAGTGATCCTCCACACCGGTACCTGTGCTGATGCTTGGCTTGCTGCCTCACATCATCTGCATTGCTGCTTCTTGTACTGCTACCCATGACACTGTCACTACACTGCTACATTTGTACTGTAGCTCCCTTGCAATACGCTGCCCATGCTGCCCCTAACACTGCCACTGCTAATTGCTGCATTGCAACTCAGTGACTAAGAAGTAGGTAACTGACTTCTCCCAAACACTGACATCCCAGTCAGTCTGGAAGCCTTGTGAAACTGAAGCTGCCTCTGCTGCTATCTTGTGCTCCCTTTGCTGCCACTGCGCTGCTGCATACACCTCTGTGCCTCTCGTATTGCGCAACCTCTACTGCGTTGCCTCAGATTTCTCCACCCAAGCACTGCCTTGCTGCTTCACTACACTTTGCTCCACCCGACCCCTGTCATCCTGCTACTGTCGTTAAGGGCTCTCGTAGTCGGATATGATCCAAGAGTTTGGGCACCTCAAGGATCCTGCCCCTAATATGTAGTTCTCCTGACTACAACTTGATGTCTCCCCACCTCTTCTCTAGAGGTGAATGAGCACTCATGGCACAATTGTCATCAGGCTTGACCTCTTTCTTCGCCTTAGCTGGAGCTGCCTTTGAATCGGAAGCCTCTCCCTTGTTTTTCTTCCTGGGACACTGGGATGCATAATGTCCCAGCTCCCCACAATGGAAGCACTTCACCTAGGAGATGTCCTTCTTCTTCCTCTTCCCTTGTTGTCCTGCAAATGTTAGAGCTGCATCCTCCTCCTCCTCTTTCTTGATTCGTCCTCCCTTGCCACTTCTCCCTGCCTTAGTCATCCTCCTGATCTCTTCCTGGTGAAGAGCTGCCCACATCTCCTCCCAACCGAGAAGAGTAGCCCTGCCCAAAATACTTTGGACAAATGTCTCCCACTCTTTGGAGACTGCATTTAGGGCAGTCCTGACCATAAATTTTGGATCTGGTGTAGACCCCACTGAAGTAAGCTGGTCGTGAATATCCTGCAACCTGAGACGGAATGGATTTATTGCTCTCCCTTTTGCATTTGATATGACCACAACTGATTCTCCAATAGTAAGAGCCCTGGTATAAGGTGGCCAGGGTGTCCCACATTTCCTTTGCTATGTTCTTTTCAACAATATGTGGTATGACATGATCTTTGACCCCGTCTAGGATCATGCATTTCTCCCTCGACATTACATCCTCATAGTTCTCGTTCTCAGTTGGGTCAACTGGGATAGCCACGGTTCTAAAGGCAAAGTCCTTGATGTGATGTCGATCCAGGGATGCCAGGATCCTGGCCTTCCAGATGACAAAGTTGGAAGCCCCGTCCAACCTGTCCTTATCCCTCGATCCGTTCACTGCCATTTTAGCTCCTTTTCTGGACTCCCTCTGAGTCTCGAATTCCCTTCCGGAAATCTCCCTCTAAGTCCTGATTTCCCTCTTGGAAATCCTTTGGCCAGTTGTCAAACCGCTCCTCTCCAATCCTCCTTGCAATTGCAACTCGGATCTGGATTTCTTGGCTAGAAATCCGTCAAGGTAGCGACTCCCTCTACCTTGGTTTCGTCTTCGTAGACATTGTTATGCTTCGACAAAAACGACGTCTCACTAGCTCAAATCACAATCTGCCCATAACTCCCCAAGCCCCAACAACTGAAGAAACTTAGCTTTTCAGGATCTGCGCAATCCCGACAAAGGCTGAATCTGCTCCTCCTGGCCATATCGTTGATCCTTCCTGGCTGAGAGAGATGACTGGGCACTGCATAGGTCTGATCTGCCCCTCTTTGCCTTTGCGTTGGCCCTCCTCCTGGCTCAAAATGATGATGTAGGCTTTGCGTCACTTCTTCTCTTGTTGCTTCTGCTTTGGAACAATGCTGTCTCTCGGGACAACTGCTACTGCTACAAATTTCAGGTTTCTATTGGTGCCTCCAGTTCTCTTGTGATCTGCAATCCTCCAATACCATGTTGAAATTTCTAACACGTCAGAAATCCCTACTGCATTATCTACTTTATTTTCTCCTACTTGTTCTTTTGATTAGCAAGTTATTTATAAATATAAATACCGAAATAAACACAAATGCAACCTTAACACATATACAAATCAACAATTGAAATAACTGAGACAAACACACAAGGCACATCGTTATTTTTGGACAATCATCCCCGGAAACACCCAATGCCAAAAAGTCGGTTCAACAGAGATGAGGGTTTTTATTGTTATGTAGTTTCTGAATATAACTAGTTTTCCAGAAATGGCTCACCCAACAGAGAATGCCCTTGGCAGAAGTACCTCTCCTCGGAGACAAATATTTCGGCTGATTAGTCACCGGATGATCGATCCCACAACAACTACGACAGCTCCTTAGTTGGACAACAAACGCTGCTCCAAGCTTCTTCACTGCTCTGTGTCACTCTGCTAGGGACTGCGTCACCCTCTTAGCTCCAGTCTGCCTCACGAAATTCTCCAATGCTCCTCTTGGCCTTGCGTGAGCTCTGCTAGCCTCTGCGCAGCTACTGATGCCTTTGCATCAGTCTCTTTGCTCTCTGCGTCAACCCTCTGGCCCTCTGCATCACCCACGCTGGCCTCCTCAGCCTCTGCGTAAGCCCCACTTGCTTCTGTGTCAGCCTTCCCAGGCTCTGCACTGTCTCTGCCTCTCTGCTATGTATTCTAGACCTTCTGCCGACTTGCCCCTCGCTGCAACAGATCACTAGTTTGATTGTCTCAGCAAACCCCGCTCTAGAAAATCGAACCGAATGATCAATTTGGTGTATCTCCAACTGACCCTCAAGCCTCCTCTTATACTTTTCCTATTGACGATTTAATGGCCAAGATTAAGTCCCTAATCAACGACTAAGATTAGATTTGGCTTGATCCTCGTCTCTTGGAACCTTCTAACCCAAAATTATATTAATACACATTAATATTTTAATTTTCCTAAGTTTATACTTAGGACCTTATTAAAAATATTAATTATTTTAATATCTCCTCATCCGGGTAGAATTTCTCCAAACAATTTTTGGGTTTTGGAGATCTCATGTGCTTTAGCCTCTCCACCAATTTTCATGGCTAGAGCACATCCGATGCTACCACAAATCAACATCAACCGATGCTCGTATAGCTCCAAGAAGTACCCCAACCCCCCAGGAGCTCCCAGAGCTCAATGTCGAACTCAAGCGAGAACCTCATCAGAGGGTCTTTCCATGACTCCAAGTCTCTCTTTGATGATTAAGAACTTGGCCTTTCCCAAAGGCTTTGTGAGGATGTCAAAAACCTGTTCATTCGTCTTAATGTGATGGAGCCTTATTGCTCCCTGCTGTACCATATCTCGGATAAAGTGGTATCTGATATCAATATCTTTGGAGCGGTCGTGGAACACGAGATTCTCTGAGAGCCGAATCCCACTTTGATTATCGCAATAAATGATGGTAGTGTCCAACACATACTCAAATAGCTCACTGAATAGCTTCTTCAACCAAATAGCTTCACAATAGACCATACTAGTTGCAATATATTCAGCCTCTGCAGTGCTTAGTGCAACAAATTTTTGTTTTCAGCTCATCCATGAAATTGCAGCAAATCCCAAAGAAAAACAACATCCAGATGTGTTTTATCTATCCACCATACTGCCAGCCCAGTCAACATCAGAATATCCATGTAGCCTTAAATTTCTGACAGTATGTCTCAGTCCATAGTTGATAGTGCCACAAAGATATCTTAGAAGATTCTTTGCAACAACCCAATGTGCATGAGGAGGCTCAACCATAAATTGACTCAAAGTATTTACAATGAAGCATATGTTTAATTGGGTGTTCACCAAGAACATTAGGGTCCCCACAAGTTGTCTATATCCAAAAGGATTTTCTATTTCTAGACCAGCAACACTTCCACATAACTTCTTGAAATTTAGTTCCATTGGAGTAGACACAAACTTGCAATCCACCATACCACATCTTTCTAATAGCTTCACAATATATTTCCCTTGAGAAAGGAAAATCTCGCCTGGATTTTGCGAGACCTCCAAGCCTAGGAAGTAATGCATCAGTCCTAGGTCCTTCATCTTGAATTTGGAAATCATCTCCCTCTTGCATTAATAAATGAGAGGGTTTGCACCAGTCAGAAATATATCATCGATGGCATGTCCTTTCAATCTTGAAGTATAAGTTTGGATCAAAATAGCTCCTTGTAAATCCTAGTTTCATAAGATAACTATCAATCCTCTCATACCAAGTCCTATGGGCTTGCTTTAACCCATAAAGGCTTTCTTCAACCTGGACACATGTCCTTCTATCTTGCACTTCAAACCCCTGAGGCTATTCCAAGTAGACTTCCTCCTTAAGTGAGCCATGCAAAATTGCAGTCTTGACATCCATTTAATGTAGGCTCCATCCTTGATTGGCAGCAAGAGCAATTATGGGTCGAATAGTGGTTGTATCGAGCAACTGGTGCAAATATTTCATCATAGTCAACTCCTTCCTTTTGAGAGAAACCGCGAGCCACGAACCTTGCCTAATATTTTTTAGCACTTCCATCAGCTCCATGTTTAATTTTGTAGATCCATTTTGAAGTGATCACATGCTTGTTCTTGGCTCTAGACAACACTCCCTCTATATCATTCCTCATGATTGACTCATACTCCTCAGCGATCGCTTATTTCCATACTTGGTGCTTAACAACTTCTTTGAAAGTGCAAGGTTCAGTTTAAATGATAATACTCATGGCAACTAAGTATCCTTGATATTTGTTAGGCATCCTACTTTCTCGAAATGTTCCTCTAGCGGCAATTTTTTTTTTTTGTATCATGAAGAGTGTCCCAGAGCCATAGTGCTATTTTCTTCGAGGGAGAGGGATCACAAGGAGGTGGATCAAGAGGATCCATCAGGCCGTCAATATCGGGCATAGGCTCATCCATCATAGACTCTTTTTGTTTTCCAGTAGCATCATCATCCTTCCTTGAGATGGGGAGATCTTTGGCTTTCCCAAGGGCAATGTCTTCATCAAAGGTAACATCTCTACTTACTTCTAACTCACATTGACAAGCTACAATAATTCTATACGCCTTTGAATTTTCATTGTATCCAACGAATACACCTTTCTTCCCAAAAGCTTCCAACTTGTTCCTTTCCTCTTTAGGCACATGAAAATGCGCAGGACAACCAAATATTCTAAAATGAGAAACATCAGGTTTCTTACCAGTGAAGACTTCTTCAGGTGTTTTGAAATCCAAGGCTTGATGAGGGCTCCTATTTTGAACATATACAATGGTGTTAGTAGCTTCTCTCCACAGAAACTTCGGTAGACCTTGATCATAGATCACGACATGGGTGGCTTCCATAATAGCTTGATTATTTCTTCCAACAACTCCATTTTGCTCTAGAGTATATGGAACAATTGTCTCCCTCTTAATGCCCGCCTCTTTGCAAAAGACATTGAATTCATTAGATTCATATTTGGTTCCATTATCAGTTATCAACATCTTGATCTTCTTTCTTGTTTGATTTTCCACCAATACTTTGAAGGAATGAAACCATTTGAACTCTTCATCCTTGTGAAAATTCCGAAAACCCGAATCCTATTGCAGCAACTGGAAGTAATTCTCCTAATTGTTAAATTATTTTTTAACAATTTATTTCTTTTTTGCTACAACAAATACTTAATTAATCACACTGCAACCTACATAAATAAAACTGCAGAAGAAATAAACATTGCAAGAAATGCTAGCACGCACACATAAAATAACACAGTTATTTTTGGACAAATGTCCCTGGAAAGACCCAACTTGGGAAAACCAGTGCAACGGTTGAGGGTTTTAATACTAAGCAACAATGAAATAATCTGAGTACAACTGGATGCCGAAACTAGCAATGCTATAGAGAAACACTGGCAAAAAATTTAGTGAGGAAAATTTCCTCACTCCACAGCCAAATCGAGGCTTTGACCTCAACTTAAATTGAGCCGTCCAAACTGTCTCTGCGCAGCTACTGCGTCACCCTACCGTAGTCACTTCTGTGCTCAGTTTGAACCAACTTCTCGTCAAGCCATTTGGTCTGCTGCTGTTTGGGAAAATGTCTCTCCTGGCCTCCGGAACCTTTGCCTAACTTTTGGCACTGAAACTCGTCGAAACTGCCTCTAGAGGCTACTGCGCTGCTCTGTGTCAGCCTCTCCATGGCTCCTTTGCCTCTCTGCAAATGCACTCATTGAATTTGGAACCCTTCCTCCGACTTCATTGTCTCTGTGCCTCTCTCATTGCTTTGATCTCATTGGCTTTCTTTCCAACAACTGATTGTTGGCTGCTACTTTGGAAATTGATCTGCTCATGAAATCGAATTGCTAAAGTGGTTTCTCTAAGCCCCATCGACTTCTTCTTTTAATCCTCTGTTGAGACTTCAACGACCAAGATTAGATCTTAATCGATGGCTAGGATTAACTTGAAGTCGATTCGTGTGAGTTTCTACAACATTCACACCTTGACTTAATTAATTTTGATTAATTAGTCATATTCCCTAAGTTTAGACTTAGGAAATATTTAAAAACTGACTAATAATCTAATTAAGTCATTTCTAGAAACGATTTTTGGGTTTGGGAGATCTTATGCATTCTAGCCTCTTCACAAAATTTCAAGGTTAGAACACATCTGATGCTACAAAAACTAACACTCCCTCTTAGCGAGGAATGTGTTCTAGTGTTGCTGCCCTCTGTAGCGACGTCCTGTTTCTGCACCATCTCCTGTCACTTTACTGATGTCTGGCTATGCTGCCCACGAACCACTGCGCAACTCTAATATACGTTGCATCTATGTTGCTGCTGACACTTCCATACTGTTGTTAACATTGCATCTACATTACAACTCCCTCTCATCTGTTGCTGTTGCAACTGCAACAATTACAACTAAGAAGCATCATAAATACTTAAACAACTGTGATTAGTATGATGCATTTGTCTCTCGAGTCTCTGACTATTGCTAGTATCTGCACTGTCACTGAGGCATCTGCGTTGATACTGACTCTACACTGATGCCAATTCTACATTGCGCTCCCCAACATCTGACTGCAACTAGACTCTGCATCTGTCACTCTGGCATTTGATTGCATCTACTGCCACTAATCCATCATGCTATTGAATATTGTGGGCCCGTGTAGCAAGGTATTGATCCAAGAGGCGAACCTCCTTAAGGACCATGCCCATCTGTAGCACTATGGGGCTACATCACCAGGTCACCCTACTTCACTCCTGGGGGTATGTCAACAAACATGGCGAAGTCTTCCTCCAGCCTAGAGGACAACCTTTCGATCTCTGCTGATGCTACTTGCTGGTCCTGCTTCTCCTCCTTGTCCTTCTTCCTGAGAGGGCACTAGGTATTGTAGTGACCAAGCTGACCACATCTGAAGCACTTGACCTTTGACAGGTCCTTCTTCTTCTTTCGCTGCTCTCCCTGCCCCTAACTGGGACCCTTCGATGTGAGGGCCACATTCTCCTCCTCCCTCACCTGCTTTGATCCACTACTTCCACTGATGGAGCTTTTCACTAGAGCTCGTCTCAACTCTTCCTGCTGCAAATCAACCCACATCTTGTCCCACTCTGGTAGCTTGTCTCTGTCCAATATGCTTTGGACAAAGACTTACTAGTCCTTAGAGACACACTGTTGAGTGCTAATCTCACATGCTTTGTGGGTTGAGGCACTGCCCCAACAACTGACAACTGATCTCGGACCTCTTGAATCCTGGTGAGGAAGGGGTCTATTCCTTCCCCCTTTTGCATCTTGGTGCATCTCAGCTTCTCCTCTAAGTACATCTTACTCTAAGTACAACGTGGAGAGAGTCTCCCACATCTCTCTAGCAACACCTTTGCCAGAAATATGTGAAACAATGTTATCCTGAACACCATCAAGGATCAACCTCTTTGCCCTTGCCATCTCCTTTTTGTACTCCTTCAGTTGATCTGCATCCTGGGGCACAACTACCACTGCATCTATGTATGTCTTTAGGCCATATTCTTCCAGAAGGAAGGACATCCTTGCCTTCCAGATGACATAGTTGGAAGCATCATCCAACCTGTCTTGATCTCGAAGCCCAACAGTGGTCATCTCAAACAATGTCGAAAATCTCCTCTTCCTCTCTGCTCAACTACTGCCCAGCTATTTGCACTCCCTTCTGGAGTGAGAAACTACGCACACAACGATTGCTGATCTGCAAGGGAAATCAAACTTCTTGAGACTAGAAGTTCCCTGAGGAAAATTTTCCCTCAGTGTGTGCTCTTCTTCCACCAGATGCTAGCTCTGCTCTAGCAAACTACTGCAAAATTACTGCGTCCAACTAGAGATCCGCTTTGCGAAAATACTAGGTTGCTCCCTCTGCCTTTAGAATCGCTCGATCTGGAGAGATCGATTTTTTTCTGCCCCACACATCTCCTCAAGAAATTCGACCTCTTGGTAAAGTGATTGTGCTGCCCTTAGGTTTTTGATTTGCTATCCACACCGAACATCGAAACTCCTTTCTTCGCTACCGAGCTCTCTCGCTGATCATCTGTGCTCTGATCATGTGAAAATTTCGAGAACCCGAATCCTATTGTAGCAATTGGAAATATTTCTCCTAGTTGTTAAATTATTTTTTAACAGTTTATATACTGTTTGCTACAACAAATATTGAATCAATCACACTGCAACCTACACAAATAAAATTGCGGAAGAAATAAATGCTGGAAGAAATGCTAGCAAACACACATGAAATAACACAGTTATTTTTGGACAAATGTCCCCGGAAAAACCCAAATTGGGAAAACCGGTGCAGCAGGTGAGGATTTTAATATTAAGCAACAGTGAAATAATTTGAGTACAACTGGATGCTGAAACTGGCAATCCTACAGAGAAATACTGGCAAAAAATCTAGTGAGGAAAATTTCCTCACTCCACATGCAAATCTGGGCTCTGACCTCGGCTTAAATTCGTCGAAATTGGCTCTGCGCAGTGACTGTGTCACGCTATCGCAATCACTTTTGCACTTAGTTTGAACCAGCTTCTCCTCAAGTCGTCTGGTCTGTTGCTGTCTGGGAAAATGTCTCTCCTGGCCTCTGGAACCTTTGCCTAGATTTTGGCACTAAAACTCGTCTTTCCCCAGCAGAATCGAAACTGCCTCTAGAGGCTACTGCGTTGCTCTGCGTCAGCCTCTCTGTGGCTCCTTTGCCTCTCTGTAAATGCACTCACCGGATCTGGAATCCTTCCTTTGACTTCACTATCTTTGCCCCTCTCACCGGCTTTCTCTCCGACAATTGACTGCTGATACTCTGGAAATCGATCTGCGCATGAAATCGAACTGCTGAAGTGGTTTCTCCAAGCCCCATCGACTTCTTCTTATAATTCTCTGTTGAGACTTCAACGACCAAGATTAGATCTTAATCGATGGCTAGGATTAACTTGAAGTCGATCCGTGTGATTTTCTAGAACATTCACACCTTGACTTAATTAATTTTGATTAATTTGTTATATTCCCTAAGTTTTGACTTAGGAAATATTTAAAAATTGACTAATAATCTAATTAAGTCATTTCTAGGCAATATTTCCAGAAACAATTTCTAGGTTTTGGAGATCTTATGCATTCTAGCCTCTCCACAAAATTTCAAGGCTAGAACACATCCGATGCTACAAAAACTAACACCTTCCTCTTCAAGAAATAAATCCATGTTTTGTGGAAGAAGTCATTGACAAATATAGCATAGTATGAGTATCTTCCTAATGAAGTTACGGGCAAGGCACCAGACAGGTAAGAATGGATCAATTGAATAATATCAGTTGTCTTGCTCTCACTAGAAGGGAATGGTCCCTTTGTATGTTTTCCAGTTGCATAACGTTGTTAGACTCATTCATGGTTCATATGAAACTCGGGCATTCCTGTGACTATGTTCCTTACACCAGGTAAGGCTTTATAATCTGGTGCCATAGCTCACATTGAATAGAGATATCATTTGCCAATATGCTCCCAAAGGACTTCCACCAACTTGATAAAGTCCATCAAACCTAAACCCAAGAGTTAAAGCATCATTGAAGTTCATATGCCATGCACATACCTTTCCATCAATGAAAGCTACCTTGAAACCTTTGTCTTCCATCGCAGAAATGGACACGAAATTCTTCTTCAAATCGGGCACATACAAGACTTCCTGAAGATGTATGGTTTGACCATAGTTCAAGTGAAGAGTAACAGTTCCTATCCCTGTCACGAGGTAGGTCGCATTATCTCCAAGAATATTGTTTAGATTATTTTTCCTCTTAACTCAATTTGAGAGAACCTCCTTATATCCAGTGAAATTCCTTGAGGCTCCACTATTAGTTAACCAATGATTCAAGGTGTCTAGAGGAGAGGCAATAGAGAAAACAAAAATGAGATAATATTCATCTTGTTTTTCAACAACATTATTTTCATCATACCTGGAATTTCTTGTCCTCTTGGGAGGTCTATTATTTCCTTCTCGAGTAGCAAGAGCATTCCTTTTCCCTTTGTTGTTAGACCTGTTGTTTCTTTGATTGTTATTTTATCCCTTGGAGGATTCTTCTTGTTAGGACACTGTCTAGCACAGTGGCCGAACATTTTGCAATTGTAGCATCTTCCTTTGCCTTTTCCTTTGAATCCTTTCGTAGATCCTTGACCCTGTCTCCTTGAATTAGAAGTACCAACATCATTCCTCCGTTTAACATGTGTAGAGAAAGCAGTGGGTTCATTTCCATTGCAGGACTTATCTCTCTCCATCATCCTAGTTTCCTCTTGAGCGCATCTAGCCAATAGCTCATCAAAGCCAGGTATCCTGTCATTATTGAGAATGGTGGTGACAAATGTATCCCATGGTCTTGAAAGACCTCCAAGAGTAAATGAGGGTGAATTCCCTGTCAGCAATAACTTCTCCAATGGATAGCAGATCATTCTTCACTTGAGTTATTCTCATGAAATAGGCTTGTATAGACTCCCCTTTGTCTATCTTGATATCCTTCAAATTTTTCTTGAGAAAAAGGATTTGATTTGCATTGTTGGCTTTGAGCATCCCAATCAATTTAACATACGTTTCCTTGAAGTTTCCAAATCAGAAATATAGACAACTAAATGCTTTTGAATAGAGTCAATTATGATTTTCTTAGCTTTGACCTCACCTCTTCTATACTTTGTTCTAGCAGCAACAGATGCATTTGAAGGAGGCTCCATCACTTTCCCTTGCACATAGTCCAATACTTCATGTTCCTCGAAGGTCAGATCAAGTGTCATCTTCCAAGCATGATAGTCTGATTTGTCATTGAGCTTATCCTTTGTCTTGAAGTAAGAGGTAGAAGCCATGGAGACTTGTCCCAGTAGATCTTATCCAACAGTAGCAAGAATTCCAAATGTCATTGCTTGTTCCTTGGGAATGTCTTCAACTTGGCTCTGATACCATGTTAAGTTTTATGGTATGTTCTATGCTTGCAACAATTACTTCAATATCTTATTAGCCCAGTAACAATGACACTTTAGATTCCAATAGCAATCACATTAAATTTCAACAGTAACTGTAGATAGAACATTATCGACAATATGCATAGGAAAACAAGCCAAGACAATGAGCACAGATATTTAGGCTAATGCCAGGGCAAAACCCCACAAGGGGGAAGGCCCAACCAATCCTTCGTAATAATCAATATCAAATGTTCAGCAGAGAGAGAAAACCCAATTTAGTACAATAGTCAAAGTCAAAATGTTGACTTGCCAATGAAGTAGATTAACCAATGAGATGAGTCCCAATCTGATCAAAGTAATTTGGTCAACAGTTCTGCAATAGTCAACAACAGTCAACGTGCCCTAGCTAGCGTAGTCAATGGTGGTCGAACAGTAGTCAAATGGCCTCCAATCAGCTCGGTCAAACCAGCAAGGAACTCGGTCTCTTCAGCAGGTCAAAGTCAGCCCAAAACAAAGATCAAACCTGGTCAACCAAAGTCAATGCCCTGCAGTCAAAGTCTGCAGTCTGCCTATGGTCAACGCTGGTCAACCTGCCCAGAAAGCCTCGGAATCTATGCCAGAAGATGCGGCCTGCCCAAACAGAGTTTCTCCAAGTCAAAACGCAGTCAAACAGTCTCCTTAAGTCCTCAGTCAACGCTTGTCAAAGTCTACTGCAGAAAAGTCAACACAGGAAAAACAGAACAGCCAAGGAATCCTTTGCACTTGTGAAAGATAGAGCTGCGTCAGAAGGTGCACAAATGAATCAGAAGATGAGAGAGAATGTGTTGCGAATGAATGTGCAAAAATGAGGATGTCTTGAGTCTTGACTTATATTTATAGTGGTTGGCGTGGGGTGAAAAGTCATGTCTCTTCATCACTGGGCCGACTTGAAGAGGGGCAGCTTGGGGCCGATTTGATTTTGAGGCATTTGTAGGTGAGCAAAAATTCTAATATTCCAGGTGTAGGGAGATGTCATGAAGGGGAATCCAAATGTGAAAAGAGTCAAGACCCATCGAAGGAGGGGCTTCGAGGATGGGGGATTAGCCCTAGTTAGTGCTTGAATAAGTTTAGAAATGGGAATCTTGACAAGTGGTTACTGTGAAGACAACCAAGAAGAAAAGGTGAAGAAAGGAAACATAGGTAGGTGATTTTTTCCATTTGGTGAAGGGAATTCACAAATAAGATGAGATAATTTTATTAATGTCCAATGAATGACCACCGTAGTAGGTCAATGGGACTCAAAAGTACAATCAGTGGAAGTAAAACAACTCCTAACCTTGATCTACAGAACATAAGGCCCAAAAGTCACACAATAGTACTAAGAAATAATATAGATACAAAGCAAGAACTATCGGAGGAAAAATGTTTTATATTACTACTGTAACAAGCAGAGACATTATGTGTGAGATTGCTAGTCTGCTATAAGCATAAGTGCAAGGAAAATAAGAAGCACTTGTCCAATGTGATGGAAGAACAAAGATAGGAATGTTGAGAAGGGTGTACTGATCACTTCATTTGTGACAAAATTTATTAAGGATGCTTGTTGTATTGATTCTGAATCATCTAGACATATGACGGGGAGGTGAGATTGGTTTAGCAAATTCAAGCCATTTGATATTGGTGACATCAAGTTTGGGGATGACAGGATTCAAGAGATTATTGGTGGATGTGGTGGACCTATATTGTTACATACAGGTGAGGCACATGGCATCAAAGAAGTAGTGTTGTGCATACTTGGTTTGAAGAAAAACATCAGTTTGTGAATCGATTGAACAAACTGAATATGGAAGTTGAGTTTGAAGGTGGCATGTGTCTTATAAAGGATATTTTCAATGGGTGTGCAGTGATAGCGTGAAGTTATGAGGAGGACGGTTTGTATTGATTGGATGCCAAAGTTTGTGCTAAGTGCACGTTGGAAAGTGTGGTTGATTCAAGCAGAGTATGGAATTTGAGGTATGGACATTTGTATTTCTCTAGTCTATCTTTATTACATAAATAAAATATGGTGCATGGACTACAACAAATATAGAAGTGCATTGAACTTTTTGAGGACTATATTCTTGGCATGCAAAGTCAATGTTTGGAGCTGGTATATACTAACCTATATGGACCAATGAGTAGACCATCTGTTGGAGATAAATTGTATTTTTTGACCTTGCTAGATGATCACACTAGAAAGATTTGCTTTACTTCCTAAAGAAAAAATTTGAAGCAATTGAAACATTTATAGTGGAGAGCTCTGATAATGGTAAGAGTGTTACTTCCCAACTTGTACCTGATGATAAGATCCCTAATCCACGAACTACAACCTGAGAGGGAACTACTTGAGGCAGTTGCATGAGGAAGGCCATATTCAAATGAAGCATTGTAGCACAACTAAACAACTAGCTGATATCTTACAATATGTCTTCGAGAAGTTCAGGACAATGCTAGGACTGAATGAAAACAAATTTTCATTAAAGGGAAATGTTAGAAAGATTAATGAAAAACCTATATGCAGACAAAGTGCATGCCTAGGGATCAGTGAAACAATTGGTGTAGATTTATTTGTATTGCATAGCCATGAGTGAGGTGCATATCATTGAGGGCCTTCCCACATCATCATATTGGGAGTTGATTGCATGTTGACTTGGATGCGTTTGTTGGAGCAGTTATGCATTAATTTTTTTGTTAAGTCAAAGTCAATGCCCATAAATGTAGGGGTGAGCCCCATCACCCTTGATTATGTAATCAGATTATTAAGAGATTGTTGACACCGGTATGATTTTGCACAATCAGACATTATCATTGTAATTCTTATCTATAAATATATGTAGTGTATGATACAAATTTAGAGAGGTCGACTAGTATGCTTGATAGTTTGAGTCTAAGTGCCAGTTTTCTGCAGCCTGTTATTCTTGTCTATAAGCAATCTACCTATTAAGGGAGATCCCGTGATTCAAGTCTTTTCTGTAAAAGACAAAAGTGCAGGAATGCATTTTACTTGTTTGTGATTTTGTTGATTTGAAATAATTTGTTTATGTTAAAATGAAAGTGTAATAAATGGGATATTTGAACCTCAATGTGAATGCAGTTTCAATCCTGAAAATCTGCAATGTTCTGTTGGAAGTTATCTTTGTAATACAAAAAGATTCTTATGTTCATGGTTTTCCTTTCCTTAGAGATGAGTGTCGAAATTTCCCATTAGGCTGTTTTGAAATAAAGCTTGTTGCCAGGAATAAGTTGGTAAATCTACTTATCATTGAGTCATCCACTATAATTTCTACTTAATGAATATGGTTTGGTGGCTGTTTCAAGGCATCCCCTTTTTAATATATGTGTTTCCATGTTTGTTTTGATTTGAAGGGTAACAAATCTTTAATATTGTTGATGTTAGCTTGCAGAATTGCCAGTCATGTTATCATCCAAGTTATTACCTGAGATGGAATTAGAGGAAACAGCCAGAAAGGAACAAATCTTAGGTGGACTATCGAACCTCCCAGTTCTAATGCAAGTTGAGAAATTAAAGGTGAATATTTCCTGTTCCAAATGTTTGTTAGAATGTAACTTCACATATGGTTTTCTTAGTGTAGACTAAAATATTTTAACTTCCTTTGATTCAGAGTAGAATAGATGCAATTAGTGCAGCCTGCAATTGCGCTGAAAAAGCTATAAATGATTCTCGCAAAGTCTATGGATTGGGAACTCGCCATACTCCTGGCAACATCACTCCATTGGACAAGGTTCAGGTTGCGAAAATTGAAGAGCAGGAGAAACTTTTGCGAGCAGCTGCAAACCACGGTGAAGGTGAGGATTGGTTTCAAATGAGGTCTTCTACTTCTTTGCTTACAAAGTTGAGTTTTAAGAACAAAGTAATTTCTACAATTATGTATTTCAGTATCTACTTAGCATTCATGAATTCCAAATTGTGAGTTGCCCCTGTTTGAAAAGCAGAACTTCAAGTCAGAGTCAGAGCCATATCTCATGAGTGTGATTTGGTTTGTGGTCATCCTTAAACCACTATTTAGTAGAAGAAATCAGCTTCTACTAGTATTCCAGAAGCATGATTTGGTTTGTTGTCTTCTTTAAACCACCATTTAGTAGAAGACTTACAGCTTTTGCTAGACAACAATTTGTAGTCATCTTTGAACCTCCATTTGAGAGGACTTTGTGGTCATCTTCTGCTAGCCATTTGGTTTGTGGTCACCCCAAAACCACTAGATACTTTGTGGTTATCTTTAAAGCACCATTTATTAGAAGACATCATCTTCTACTGGCCATTTGGTTTGTGGTCATCCTTAAACCACCATTTAGTACAAGACGTCAACTTCTGCTAGTCATTTGGTTTGTGGTCTCATCCCAAAACCACCAAATTCAGAGGGTACATTCAACCCTTTTGGCAGCTGTTCACTTCCATGTTTCAACTCTCTTCTTGGACTCACGTACAACCCTATGGATTAAGGGGGTGAATGTTGGAGACATAATCGGTTAGGATCTTTATATTTTGTATTATTCACTTGAGAAGGAATATGAAAAGTCACGAGTGAATAGGAACGGTCATTGGGAGTCCAAGAGACCTCTTGGGAGATGAATCCAAAGATCAAGATTATGTACTTATATGTGTATCATATTAATGAAATGCAATCTCATGTTTATCTCCATTGATGTATGTTCCAACAAGCCCTTTGTTCATGTTTTCTATTCTATGCTAGTCAACCCCCTTCTACATGATCCACTTCACTTGCCTTGATATATGGATGGTTGTTACACTTTGGATCCACATGTACCACATGGAGATCTATTCTTCATTACATTACATTGGACGACTTAGTCACGAAGGCCACATGTGTGGCTATGGTTGGTTATTTGGCATAGATCACGAGAACTTAGTCATGTATTGATTTGAGGAGGTTGTTTTTGGTACTTTATCGAGTATGTCCTACTCTTTTGGTCCTTGTTTCACGTGTATACATATCTTAGAGAGCATGTATGTGGAGAGAAATCTACATACTGTTTTGGAGGTTCTTACGTTGTCTATCCCTCAACTAAAGGAAGCACCCCATGCTTTAGTTTTATTTTTGGAGATGATTGATAAGTAACTCTACTACTTTTACTCTTGTTTGACTCATCTATTGGAGTTAATTACTCAAGAGCTATATTGTATTGTTTTCCTTGAGTGTTGTATTATAACCTCTTGGAGGAAATTGTGGATATCAATAAATTCATTGCTACTTTTTAAGTAAGCCGGTTGTTGAGTGAGTTACTTTATTATTATCCCATGGAGGACTAATGGATCTAGGGAAACACATAATTTTTTGTTGTAAAAGGAGATAAGAGTTGAAACATATATAGGGGCTTACTCTCTCCATTTATAAGGAGTGAGTGCAAGAGATCCTAAGCTTTGGAATGAAATTGTTTCTATATTTTTTCTAAGCTATTTCAAAGTGTATGTACAACTTTGTTAATAATGGTTAAGAGCATGTGTTTCCTCCCATGAGGTCATGGGTTCAAATCCAGAGGGGGGGTTATGGTATGTACACCTCCATAGACCTTAGTAGTTAAATTTTGTAGCTCGGATAGGTATTCTAGCCTTAAGAGGTGTCATCGAGGCTAGGAACATGGAATTAATTATCTCCAAGCCCATGTAATTTTTCCTAAGTTTCAACTAGGAAAAATATCTTAATTATGTCAATTAGTGATTTTTTAATTCTTTCCTAAGTCTAACTTAGGGAAAGTGAATAATTAATTGACATTGGTTGAGATAAGATTGATTTTCCTCTAGATGTTTGTAGAAAATTTCTAAGTTGATCTTAGCCATCGATTGGATCAAGTGAACTTCTAATCGTGGCCATTCATTTGTGAATGAGATTATAAAGGGAGATCAATGTGCAACATTGGAGACAAATTAGATCACAAAGATCATTCGAGTGGGTGATTTTCAGAAGATACTAGAGGGTTTCAACCATAGTTTTAAAATTCGGCCGATTCGAAACGGAAACGGCCGAGTTGATCCGTTTCATTGCCCATAAATGTGACTCGGTGGAGGAAACGGTTCAGTAGGCCGAGTCATGGCTGACTCGGCCAACTCGGCCGTTTCCATATTGACTCGGCCGAGTCATAACCAGTGCCCTGTAACCCCATCAAAACAGCGATTTGACATTTTTTAAATGAAATTTTCAAGTGTTTGCTGATTGGTTTGGACTCCAACGTGTTTTATGAATTAGTTAAATGTTATTTGGGGTCCATTTCCCCCTCCCAAACCATATTTAACACACTCAAATGCTCTCTACTCTTGATATGCTCCTTAATCTTTATTTTCATCCTTTTACTTAAATTTTTAACATTACCATGAAATGACTCAGGATGTTTGAGAGTGGTTTCGGCCTCATTGGATTTCATATGGAGAAAGTAGAATTTTAGATTTCATTCAAAATCCAGTAGACTTAATAGTTTTTCAGGATTTCAGGATTGGAGGATTGCAATGTTTCCATTGAATTTTGTCATGTATTAGGGTATGGAACTCGTATTTAATCAAGAGCACCAATCCCTCTATGTACCTTGATGTTAGTGACATTGGTTGTTGAACTCCTCTGGGATTCGTTCCCAAACCAGGAGCTTCTGAAAATGTCGCTCCTGCTCCCGTTTTCGCTCTCGCTCCCCACTTTCGCTCCTGCTCCCAAGTAACACTGAGCCAGATGATGTTGGTAACTCTAGCAGTAACCAGTAGTACTAGTCACAGACTTTTGGTGTAGAGGCCATTTATAGCCTCCTTGGTTATGTGTTTTTGTTTTGATCTTTATATCATCATCGTGTATGTATTGGACAATGAAATGGGTGCCATTTTGGTATAATGGATATATTCATGAGCCTACTTTGATCATATGTTGCCTTCTATCTATATTCTAACTGTGTGTGTTTGGAAACATGAATGAAAATCTTTAAAATTATGTGTTTTTATAAAAAATAAATATCTAATGTATTTTTTACAATGACTGAGTCATTGAAATTGAGCCGGCCGAGTCGATACCGAGTCGGAGTCGGAGTCGGAGTCAACCCTTGGCCGAGTCAGAGTCGGATTCGGAGTTTTAAAACATTGGTTTCAACAATAGTGATTGAGGGGAGATTTTTTTTGGGGTTATTCTTCATCAGGTAGATTTCTAGTTTTTGAGTTCCAGAGGGAGTTTATCAGGGCCAAATTATTTATGTAGAAGGAAGAGGAGTTTGGTAGTGCGAGTTTGCCAGTTCACTAGTGCAAGTTTCTAGAGGTCCAAATCGAGTTGCTAGTTGCCAGTGCGAATTGCTAGAGGTAGTGCCAGTGGCCTGTGCGAGTTGCCGGAGGCAGTATAACTTGCTAGATCGATTTCCCGGAGGCAGTGTGAATTGATGAGAAGGGCAGCGTGAGTTCCAAGTTAGCCAGTGCGATTGTAGGAAGGAAGTGTGAATTGCAGGAAAGGGCCTAGTTGATCTGCAGAGGGAGACAATGAAATTTCCGAGTTCGATTTATTCAGAAGTGAAGATAAAAATATTGTTGGAGCTTAGCCAACGTTAGGCAAGTAGTTGTATTTCTCAATAGCAAGTTTGGATTTTTTGTAAAATTGCAGAAAACAAGAAGCCAAATCCTTGAAAAAGATAGCTAAGAGTGTGCAAAACACTCCCAAATATCAGATCTAAGGATGAGGGATGAAAATGATCAAGATTTGGTCAATTAAGACCACCCCTTGGACAAGCCCTAAAATTGAATTGTTTTAGGAGGCCTTGTAGTCAAGACTCAAAACTCCTTCGATGATTTAACCAGAAATTTATTTCAGCAAAAGAAATTTAATTGGAGGGCTGAAATAGATAATTTATGACTTCAAATACAATAAATAAATATTTAAATCAGATCTGAGATTTGACAAGGTAAGGAAAAATACTTGTAGTTTATTGCTTTAGGTGTCTCCTTAGGTAAAAAAATGCAATCTAGAATTTATGACAACAATAACATTTGCAGATCTTCATACATAAAATCTGATATACCTGCGTAAAATGTGATAAATAAAACTCAAAATAACAGATATATCAATTCCTTCGGTTAGAGTTTCAATTAATGCTCCTTTTCTCCAGTGGTTTGCTAGTTAAAAGATGTAAAAATTATGATCAACTAGCAATAAAATTTTAAAAGAAGAAAAAGTGTTGAAAGTGAATAGAATTTTTATTTTTATTGATGGTTGATGAATGAGATTTTTGTCTTACCATGAAGCTTACCATTTAGCTGGATTACGATCATAACTTCACTTAGATCGACTTCACTGTGAGTGCTACAGACGTGAGGAGTTGCGGGTGAAACCATCCCACTTTCTCTAACGTTGAGTAACCTGCCAGAAAATATTAGCTCCACCAGGAGGATCTACTCCTTCGAGATGCCCCACTTGCTGCAAATTAGCTATTAATTTGTTACAAGTTCAATTGAAGATTTTGATGAAAAATGTAACTAGGTTCAGTCTTCATAACTGTCATTGTACTTATATCATTATGTATTTCATATAAAAAGCAAAAGAAGAAAAATAAATATTGTTTTTCAAGCATGGATTTCATGCTTAAGTCAATTTTTTAATTAGGCCAGCATGTTATTCATGATTCTAGGGTTTTTTAAGTCTAAAGATTGTTTGTTATAAGTCAAATTATTGTACTAGAGTCAAGTCCGATTTGGAGTTTGAAAGAAACAAGAAAAATAATTTTATTTGAGTAAAAAATGTCAATTTTGTCCCCACAATACCAAGTCGGCCTTGGAAGTAACACATTTGACCTCTTGGATGTGTATAAATATAGTGCAACTCATCCTCATTTGGAGCATCTCAATCAAGTTCGATTTCTGTGCCAAGAAGAGAGACAAAATCAATGGAGTCAAGAAGAAGAATCAAAGTCGAAGGAGAGAGAATGAGAGTCAAAAGAGAGAAAATCTGCCACATGTGCGAAATCTGCTCTAGTTTCTGTCACATGTCTGAAGTTGCAGAAGTTGCAGGGGCCAAAATTTTGAAGTTTGAATAAATTTGGAAGGCGTTGAGTAGAGTTGACTTTTACTTGTTGGAAGAGCTTGAAAGGAGGGCTGACTTGGGTCTTGTGGGAGTTCTTGGTCTTGGTGTTTGGGTCTTGGAATTCTCACTTTGATCTGATTCTATAAAAAGAGAAGAATTTACTAGGTTTTTCCCTTGGAGGGAGAAGTAAAGTGACCTTCATTTGGATATCATCATGAAACATTCTTCCATTCTTCTTTCTTTGGTTTTGGCCTGCACTGGTTTGAGATGTTCGTGGAAGTTCGCTCACACAGGTTCGAGATTGCAGGGTCCGAAGCTCGCACATGTGCTAGGGTCTTGAGTCACAACTGCAGGCTTGTAATAAGCAATTTTCGGCTACAAACGCACGCATGCTGACTCATCCGTGCGACTAAAGCCTTTCATTCTCACGTACATCACGTTATCCTTATGGTTGGGACCTAGGGTTTGGTTTGATCAATTGATCGCAGAATTTGCTTGTTGCCCACAGGGTTTTGCAGTTGATCGCAAACAATGATAGTTGATTGTAGGTGTTTGAATCAGGGTTTTGATCATTAGCATTGTTGGGTTCATCTCATGATGTTGTTTAGTTGAATTTTACCAAATAGGATTATGATTTTGAAGACATGGATCATTGTACTCTCTTTTGCTGAATCATTTAGTGGCAATTTAATAAGTAGAATTTGAAAGGGTTTTCCCCATAGTGGGTTTTGTCTCGGTCTTCGACCAATCCTGGTGTCTCTATGTGTGAAAGCTTTTCTTCTATTATTCCTTTATGTTTCATTGCATTAACGATGATATTGTTCTTTCTATATAATTGCATATACTGCTGAATAATGTTGTAAATCTGAATAATGTTAAGTTGCTATGGGGTGAATGTAATATGCAAATGTTGAAATGCAATTATCGAAGCAAAGAACAATGTAGCCGTAAGAAAAATTAACATGGTACCAAAGCTGGGCTGAAGAAAAGTCATTGAAGATCACCCCTCTGAAGACACCATTGATGGAAGCAAGAGAAGATGGTGGAGACCTAAAAAAATACTAGGGTTTGAAGGAAACCCTATGCAATTTGTGTATTAGGGTTTGATGGATATTATAAGGTTAAGGTTTGGAAGAAATATTGGATTATGACAAAGATTGGAAATATGTACTTTAGAAACCTTAGCATGATCAACATGAAGATGTTCAAGCACTTATGACTCATGACAGATGTAGCCCCTAGATGGGATAGTCTCAATTTCACCTTAGTTATTGATGAAGCCGATGAATGTATTAACGGCAACAATGTTATATGGTCAGTGGACAATCATGACCCTTGAAGGCTGGTTCAAGAGGGAGATGATCACTTCTCATTGAAGATAAGTACTTTTAGATTTATGTTACCTCTTTATGATTCTATTCCTGTTTGAGTTTATTACTTTGATTATTACTTCCTATATGTATATTTGAGTATTTGGATACTTCTAACCTCCTAATGAGTTGTGATAAGTAGATCCTTATTAAGGATTATGGCTAGTGACAAAATGCCCCAGCTGCCAATGTCAAGGTGCACAGGTATCTGAATATTAAAAGGTATATATATGATGTATCATTTCAATGTTATGTTTCAGCTACAAATATTGGATGGCAAGGTAAGTCCTAAGGTATGATGGGAATGTCACCTTCACAAATGGCTCATTCATATGAAAGTTTGATTCATGGTACTTATGATGAAATGGTGCACTTAGTATTGGAAAAGTATCTCACATTTTATTAAGTCATGGTAAAGCTATATAAAAACATTGATTTTTGATATGTTGGTGCTTTTGATATTTGGCAAGCATGTTTGATTTTAGACATGATGGATTTCCTTATCCCATAAAGAAGACTAACACATTGATTCTTGTATATGGTAGCTTGATACTATTTAGTATTGATAGTGTTTGCGATAAGCATGATAACCATGATGATGGAAGTGTAACAATAAGATTATTGCTCAAGATCTCTGTGTTGACCTCGGCTTAGTATTACGACATATGGTAAAATTGGATGCCTTGATTTGATGATTGAATAAATGTAAAAGAAGTGGAGTGATTATGATCTGATGAGGCACTTGACAACTGCCCTAATTATATGAGTCTAGCCCTTAATGAAAGTTTGATGTCATGTTCATATATGATGATGAAGTAGTTGATGTTAACATGTCATGCCTATGATGAATATATGTTCTAGAAACTGATATAGCTTGATTTCATGATCTAATAGTTCCGTTGATGCATGATAGTATTATGATAGACAGGTTGATGTTTTGAATGATGATGACTGAAGGATCTTCCCATTTAGAGGGAGAAACTCTCCATAAAATCCCTACATCCATTTTCATTTGCATTGGATGTATGGAAAATTCTTTATTGTTGAAGTTTTCTGACATAAATAGACAAATATCTGATGTTGCTGATCTACAACTAGTTTTGGTCTGAGAAGAGAGGGTTTCCCTTAGTTTAAGCCCCAACCGCACTGAAGCAAGCTTATCAGTGCGATTATAGGCCTCCAATTGCACGAAAGAAAGCCTATGGGTGTGGTTGTGCCTGTAGGTCACAAAATTTGAAGCCTAATGCACGAAATTAGAAGTGCACTTGGAGTATCACAGTCCTTCCTATAGACATGGAGCAAACATCAGAAAGTTCTATAAGTAGGGAAGTTTGAATGTTTGAATTACTATAGAGAATGTAAATGTGTTGACTAAACTTGTGTTTGCGGGGGACCAAAATATGCATATTAGTATGTTATTTTGATTTGATCATCGAAGTTAGTATGTGACAATATCTGATAACAATTTCAAGAGTTTGACAAGATTTGGCTTCTTGGCTTGACTTATTGAGCATATTGGCTTGGTTGATTGATGATGCTTTCAAATTTTGACATGATGCTTGATGGTTCATACATATGTTTTGGCTTATGGATTGTTTGAATTCACAATGATAACAAATTAGAGTTTTGATATGATTTGGTACTTGATGACTGATAATTTGCCTTGATGACAGTGCTATGTGGGCATAGTGACTTTCAGTGATTTATGTTGGCATTGATTTTGTATTGGCTTCATTGGTTTTGGCACATTGGTTGAAATATAAACAATTGTGACTTATCCTTGGTATATGCATTTGCATCTAGTGACAATTCATGGTATGATGGCATGATGGAATTTGATATTGCTTAATAACAACTTGTTGACATGACAATAGATGAAATCATGACTTCGTATTTGGATGTGAGCTGTACCTAACATTTGGTCTAAAGAAGTTTGTCATAGTGATATTGGCAAAAACTTTTATGATTTTGATATTAGTTTTGATCTGACATCTAAGGCCTTAATAAGTTGACTTAGTTGATTTGATTGCACAATATTGATTTGTGTAAGATTGAGCATATTGGTTTGGTCAAGTGTTATGTTTGCAGAGAACATTATATAAAACAAGTCTCCCGAGCCTGGTATGTTTGCATTGATAGTTACCTTGTGAAGCCAAGAAGATGTGCAAATCCAAAGCCCAAGGTATGACGTTGATTTTGGTTTTATATATTGATGGTCTATTCTTGAGAGGTAACGAGCCTCTGATGATCAAAGTAAGAGGGTGTTGGCGTTTGAAGTTCGAAATGAAGAATCATGGCATAATGAATTAGTTTTTGAAGTTTGGAAAAAAAAATCTATATCGTGAAGCTATTGAAGAGTTTTTGGAAAATGGAAATGCAAATCCTTGGACACTTCGATGGAATGGAATTTCAAGAAATTATGTAGAGATATTGTTGAACCTGACTTGGCAACCGATAGTTGATTGAAACATTAATGTTCCATGTGAACACATGTGAACACCCGTCTGTATATTTATATACATGCTTTGCATAGAACCCGAGTGAATTCATGATTGAGAAACTTCGCACATTGAGTTGCCGCTGAACACCCTTTGAGATATTTGCATGGGACGATCAATTTTGGTCTGAGATATTCTTCCTATGATATGTGACTGCATGGATGTATTGATGTTGTTTGGGATTGTTATTGATAATATGAGCACATCTGGGTGTTGCTGCCTTAGTATGAGATCTTCCATGATATTTTGATGAAATATTCGTAGCATTATGCACGGTCGAGGTTCAGTTCGATGATGTTGGCATGGCTAGCTGTGAGTCACATTGAAGAAGCTTTTTGGAGAGCTGTTTGAGCAGGTTCTGGATATGACACAGATACATTGCGATAATAATGAGTGGGATCCGATTGGCAGAGAATCTCGTATATAGATGGGACTGAGATATCTTCAGTTGGTATTGCTATACGAGACAAGCTTAGGCTTGTGGTTGTTTCCTCCGTGAGAGGGAGGATAAATAAGGTATCCTTTTTGTGATATATATTTGTTCTAATATAATATTTGATTTGATTTGTTGCCTATGCAACACTTCGACTTCCCTTCTTCCTTCAACGCTGGGCTCTTCCGACTTTGCTCTCTTGTTTCACCCTGTAGCTTTGATACCATGTGAAAATTTGGATGCCCAAATTTCTACTGCAGCGACTCATTACGTTTCTCCTATTGTTAATTACTTGAACAAAATTATTTACTGTTTCCTACAGTAAACACCGAAATGAATAAACTGCAGCCTTCACCATGTAAATAAAATGCGGAAACAAGAAACTGAGCAAGAAAAAAATACACAACACATCTACACAGTTATTTTTGGGCAAATGTCCCTAGAAAAACCCAGTGTGGGAAACGGTGCAACAACTGAGGGTTTATTATTAAGCAGTAGTTTTTCTAAATACAATCTCTAGATACCTTGCTAGCTATCCAGTACAATGAATATCACCGACAAAAGAATAATGAGAAGTACCTCACACTATCACAGGCGATCTCGACTGATCCAGCCACATAATGGCTTGCCCCTTGCTGCTTCTGCACTGTCTCTGTGCAGTCACTGCATCAGCTTAGCGTCATAGCCTCTAGGGACAACGTTACTCCCTCTGCTAATCGATTTGCCTCTCAGGAACTTAGATTTCCACCTCCCAATCTCACACCTTGGCCTCCGACTCTAGAAATCAATTCCTTTAGCAAAAATATGGACCTCCTCAAGGCTTCTGTGTTGCCTTTGCATGGCCCTTGTGAAAAATCAGTTACCCGACTCCTATTGCAGCACCTGATGTTAATTCTTTTAAATGTTAATTCAATTAACCAATTTACTTGTTGTGTGCTACGACAAATATCGAATTAAATACACTGCAACCTACACAAATAAAAACTGTGGAAACTAAATACAACACAGGAGAGAAATAAACATCATACACATTTACACAGTTAGTTTTGGACAAATGTCCCCGGAAAAACCCAATGCGGGAAACCCGGTGCAACAACTGAGGGTTTGTATTATTAAGCAGTAGTCTTCTGAATACAATTCATTGGATGCCCAACTGGTTATCTGATACAGAGAGAAACTGGACAAAAAGAGTAGTGAGATGATCTCACCATGTCACTGGAAGAACCGACACTGATTTGCATTGGAGGTGAGCCTCTGCGCAATATTGCGTCAAGCCTACACAGTCATTGCAGCTGGGGCTACGTTACACCTCCTTCTGATCCTCTACTGGCTAGAAACTTCAACTCTTAGGCCTCCCGGTCTCACACCCCGGCTCCGGCAGTAGATCCTTACTGTTCCTCAGTAGAATTTCGATCTCCCTCTGAAGCTCTGCGCTGCCACAACATAGCTTTGTGTGGTCCAACATTAGCCTCTCTAGACATTTCTTTACCCTCTCTACCTTGTACTCTCTGGTCCTGGAAAAACTCCCCTCAAAAACTATCCTTGCCCCTCACTGCAAGAAATCTCCTCAATCGATTCTCTAGCAACTGTTGCATTGTCCTCTTTGAGAAATTCGATCTGTTGATCTCTCTTCGATGTATTTTCCAAATGCCCATAAAGCCTCCTCTTATAATCCTTCTGTTGAGAACCAATGGCCCAAATTAGATTCTAGTCAATGGCTCAGATCATTTTGGCTTGATCCTCGTCTTCTTTTAGAAGTTTCACCCACAATTTGATTAATACCCTTTAATTATTTTAATTTCCTCAGTTTAGGCTTAGGCACCCATTAAAAAGAATTAATTATTTTAATAAAATTGATTCCGGGTGGAATTTCCCAATATAATTTCTGGTTATTGTGGAATACATGTGTCCAAGCCTCCCTACTAATTTTGAGGCTTAGAGCACATCTGATGCTACCAGAAATCAACACTCCCTCTTAGAGAGGAATGTGCTCTAGTAATGCAACCTGTTGAAGCATCACCCTTCTCTGTAACATCCCCCAAAACAATTTCTGGGTATTGTGGAATACATGTGTCCAAGCCTCCCTGCAAATTTTGAAGCTTAGAGCACATCCGATGCTATTAGAAATCAACATTCCCTCTTAGCGAGGAATGTGCTCTAGTAATGCAACCTGTTGAAGCATCACCCTTCTTTGTAACATCCCCCTCTGTGTTGCTGATGTCTGACATCGCTGCCCACTAACTACTACGCAAATGTTGCATCTATACTACTGTTGACACTGCCACTGCCAATACTGCATCTGTACTGCAACCTTCATAATTTCCGCATCTGTGCTATTGTTGGCATTGCCACTACCAACACTGCATCTGCACTGCAACCTTCTCCAACTGCTACTGCTACTGCATCAACAATAGAAAAGCATCCAAAATTACTGAACTGGTGTTCAACATGATGCATATGTTGCTGGAGTTTTGACTACTGCTAGTCTCTGCGTTGACCCTCTGAAGCCTGTGTTCTGCTGTTGACTCTGCTCTGTGCCAAATTGCGCTGCTGCCAACTGTAGCTCTACGCTGCTTAGTCTTTGGCACTTCTGGCCACTGCAACTGTCACTCCGACACTCCTCTGCATCAACTGATACTGGTTCATCCTACTACTTCTAATCTGGGTTCCCGTAGCAAGGTATTGATCCGAGAGGTGGACTCCTCAAGGATCCTGCCCATTTGTAGTTCTTTCGAACTACAATTATATATCACCTCACCTCGGGGCAATCATGGCAAACTCCTCCTCCTCAATCTGTTCGGGAGCAGCCTTCGGATCATGCTTCTCGTCCTTGTCCTTCTTCTTGAGAGGACACTGTGTAGCGTAGTGACCAAGTTCACCACATCCGAAGCACTTGATCTTCAAAACATCTTTCTTCTTCCTCTGCTACTCCTGCTGCCCCTTAGATGCGGGGGCTGCATTCTCTTCCTCCTCCTTGGGCTTCGTCCCACTGTTGCTGACGAGTCTCGGATTTCCTGAAGCTTCGTTAAGAACGGATCAATGCGTTTCCCCTAAAGCATCTGTGTGGATCTCATCTTCTGCTCCAAGTACATCTTCCGCTGCTTGGAAGATCCTTCATATAGCGTGGCCAATGCTTCCCACATCTATCATGTTGTATCGCTACCGAAAATTTGACACACTACGAGATCCCTCACCTCGTCGAGGATCAATCGTTTGGCCTTTGCCATCTCAGCCTTGTATTTATCGAGTGGATCTAGATCCGCGGATACAACTACCACACTGTCGTGTTGATTTGGGGTAGCATCGGATGTGCTCTAGAGATCTCCAATACCCAGAAAGGGTTTGGGTAGATTCTAAACAGATCAAGAGATATTAAAATAATTAATATTTTTAATGGAGTCCCATATTCTAAACTTAGGGAAAATAAAATATTAATGTGTATTAATATGAATCTGTGTTAGAATGGTCTAAAAGACATGGATCAAGCAAGATCTAATCTTAGCTGTTGATTAGGGACTTAATCTCAGCCGTTGAGATGTCAATAGAAAAAGTATAAGAGAAGGCTTGAGGGGCACTTGGAGAACACACTGAGGGAGACCAGTCAGTTCAATTTCTGGAGCAGGGTTTGCTGAGAAATTGAACCAGTGGTCTGGAGAGCAATCAGGAGGCAGCGAGTACGGAACAAAGAGACGGGAGATCAATGCAGAAGAGGCAGATGCAGAGCCAGAGGAAGCCACGCAGAGGCAGCAGAGGCTGCGCAGAGCCAGAAGGGCTTGCGTCATCCACACAGAGGCTGCAGGAGTGACGCAGAAGCCTACAGATGCTATGTAGAGCCTCAGTAGACTGACGCAGAGGGTTTTAGGCTGTAGCAGAGGTCAGTAGGGCCTATGCTGGGTTTAGGAAAGTGCTGGAAGTTTGTCTATTTGTGGGTAAGCTAGTTTGGCACCCTGTTGTACAAGAAAATTGCTGAATAATAAAATCCTCCCTTGCTGCACCGGTTTTCCCACATTGGGTTTTTTCGGGGACATTAGTCCAAAATAACTTTGTCAATTTGTGCATATTTTTGTTTCTGTATTACGATGTGATATTTGCAGTAGTATTTATTTTAATGTTTGTTGAAGTAATTTCATGAATAACTTATGATGAAATAAGTGGGAAAAGTAAATCAGTTGCTGCAGTGATAGAATTTTCACATGGTACCAGAGGAAATACTTAGAGACAAAAAGGGAAAATCAGTTATGGGTCGAGAGGCATCCACCTCAGGGGACTCACGTAAATTTTCAGAAGATTGCACAAGAGAGAGAGATTTCGATTTCTCTATGTTGGCTTCCAGGTTGGAAGAAGAAGTGGCGTGCATGACTAGTGCTACACCATCAGAAGTATGGTATATAGACAGTGGAACCTCGTGGCATATGACGGGAATCAGGGAGTGTTTCTTAGAATATCGAGAAGAGAAGATGAACTTTCAGATCACCATGGGGAACAAGGCAAAGTGTACTCCAGTAGGAAAGGGTACCATAGTTTTTTAGACAAAATTGAGAGAGCGGTTCCGTGCCACAAATGTGCTGCATGTGCTAGGATTGGGGATGGACTTACTTACCATGTCACAACTACAAGGCAAGGGCTATGACGTCTACTTCATCAAGGAAAAGATATATGTCAAACACCCGAGCTGGAAAAAGAAAGTGTAGATCGGGATCAAAAGTAATCGGTTGTACAAATTACAACTAGAATCTCCAATGGCACTAATAGGCAGTCATGGGGACAAAGACTTGAACGAGCTATGGCACAGAAGGATGGGTCACTTGCACCATGGAGCTTTGAAAATTCTCAGGAGCACTGTAACAGGAGTTCCGGATCTGAGTACGGAACGAGATGCTGTATGCAAGGGATGCGCTCTAGGAAAGTATGCCAAGGCGACATTTCCTAGGAGCAACCATAGGGCCAAGACTGTACTAGGATTGATACACTCAGATATCTGCGGACCTATGTCCGTCAAAGCTCTCAACGGTGCCGAGTATTTCCTTACTTCCATTGATGACCACTCGAGGAGAACTTGGATCTATTTTTTGAAAACCAAGGATGAGGTTTTCTGTCGATTCAAGGAGTTCAAGGCTCTAGTGGAGAATTTGACAGGTAAGAAAATAAAAGTCTTGCGCTCAGATAATGGTGGAGAATATGTCGATAAGGACTTCACTGATTTTTGCGCTAAGGAGGGCATCAGAAGAGAGTGGACAACTCCCTACAATCCAGAGCAGAATGGAGTGGTAGAAAGGAAAAACAGGACTATTGTAGAAGCAGCTAGGGCCATGCTGTATGATCAGGATATGCCAAAATTCCTGTGGGCAGAAGCATGCAACACAACTGTCTACGTTCAGAACAGGACTCCTCATTGGGCATTGGGAAAGATTAATCCAGAGAAAGTCTTCACTTGGAAGACCCCTGAAGTCAGCCATTTCAGGATAGTTGGGAGTTTGGCATATTGTCGCATACTCGAAGAAAAGAGAAAGAAGTTGGATCAGATTGCAGAAAAGGGGTATATGGCAGGATATAGCGAGAACGCTAAGGCATACATGATCTATATTCCATGGAGCAAGAAGGTAGTAGTACGACGAGATGTAAAGTTCATGGAGGACAGAGCTTTCAAAAGATCTCGCGAAATGCCTTCCAAGGAGCAGTCGAAAGAGGATCCGTTGGTCATGCCTCTTCAACCAACGGAAGTGAAGAATCCTTCCTCAGAACACGAAGATTTTTAGGATGAGGAAGAGGAGCAAACAGAGGCACCTGTTGGCAAAGGAAGAACCAACAGGGAACTTCATTAGATTTTGCGTGATGCAGAGAACTTCATCGGAGAGCCAAGGAATAGTAAAAGGGAGCAAAAATAGCCAGACAGGTATCAGGTGTTAGTAGCTCAGGATGGAGAGCTTACCAACTTCAAGGACGCAGCTTAGCATAAAGTCTGGCTAGATGCGATGGTGGAGGAATATAACTAAATAATGGTAAACGATGTCTGGGAGGTGGTGTCAAGGCCTCAAGACAGATCTGTGGTAGGTTCAAGATGGATCTACAAGATCAAATATGCTGCGGACGACAGTATTGAAAAGTACAAGGCCAACTTTGTGGCTAAGGGGTATGCTCAAAAGGAAGGGATTGACTATGAGGAAACCTTCGCCTCGGTAGCTAGGTATAGATCTATTAGGACTGTGATCTCTCTTGCAGCCCAGATGGGATGGGAGATCCATGAGATGCATGTCAAGGCAACATTTCTGAACGGGGTAATAGAAGAAGTATACATTGAACAACCAGAGGGCTTTGAAACTCATGAGAAGAAGTCTCATGTATGGGTTGAAGCAGGCACCAAGAGCGTGGTATGGTCGAATAGATGGCTACTTGCAGAAGATGGGGTTTGTCAAGAGTGACGCGGATCCGAATCTCTACTATCTGGTTGTAAAAAGCGAGCCACTTATCTTAGTATTATATGTGGATGATCTCTTCCTGACAGGATCATCTAGACTCATTGAAGACTGCAAGAAGAATCTAGCCACAGAGTTCGATATGAAGGATCTGGGACGAATGCACTATTTTCTAGGGTTGGAAGTTTGGCAGCAGAAAGGAGAAATTTTCCTTGGGCAAGGAAGGTATGCTACAAAAATTCTGAAAAGATTCGAGATGGGAGACTGTAGACCTATGGCTACACCAATGATCACCAACTAGAATAAGATTGATGCATTAGAAGACAAGGATGTCGATCCCACCCTATACTGACAACTCATAGGGTCCCTGATGTATCTAGTCGATACCGGGCCAGATATTTGCTACGCTGTCAACACCCTCAGTCAGTTCATGGTGGAACCAAAAAGGGCTCACTGGGCAGCAACCAAGCATGTTCTCAGGTATTTATAGGGAACAATTGATTATGGGCTCTTGTACAACAAGGGGAAGGATATCAGGTTGAGTGGATTTACTGATGCAGATTTGGCAAGAAGTTCAGTGGATCGGAAAAGTACCTCTAGGTACTGTTTCAACATTGGTTCAGGAATAACCTCCTGGTGTAGTAGGACACAAAAGTCCATGGCTCTGAGCTCGTCTGAGGCAGAATATATGGCAGCAAGCACAGCTTCGTGTGAGGCCATATGGCTTAGAAAGTTGCTGGTAAAGCTATTCAGAAGAAATATGGAGGCAACTAGGATCATGTGTGATAATCAGAGTTGCATCAAACTTTCTGAGAATCCAGTATTTCATGATAGGACAAAGCATATTGATATCCGGTGTCACTTTGTCAGAGATTGTGTCCAACGTGGAGCTGTACAGTTGAGCTACACTCTTACAGGGGAACAAGTGGCAGATATCCTCACCAAGGCCCCTGCAAAGTCAAAATTTGACTACTTCAGGGAAAAGATGGGGATGGTAAAGAACCCCTTTCAGAAGTAGTGTGTTAGCAGCATGAATGAAGAGGGAGTTGCAGCACATATGCAGTGTTGGGAGAAGGGACCAACAACAACACAGATGCAAAGGGAGTTGCAGTGAAGATGCAGTGTTTTGAGAAAGGACCAACAACAGCACAGATGCAGAGGAAGGTGTAGTGTTGGGAGAAAGGACTAACAACAGCACGGATGCAGAGGGAGCTGTCGTACAGATGCAGCAGTGGCAGTGGCAGAACCATGGACAACAGTACAGGATGCAGCAGTGCAGAGGATGTTGGGCAGGGAGGCCTAGCATCAGCACAGGGACCAATGTCGGATGATCAGAGTAATACTTAGTGAGGAGTATTGCTAGAGCACAATCCTCACTAAAAGGGAGTGTTGATTTGGGGTAGCATCGGTTGTGCTCTAGCCACGAAATTTGGTGGAGAAGTTGGGGCACATGAGATCTCCAATACCTAGAAAGGGTTTGGGCATATTCTAAACAGATTAGGAGATATTAAAATAATTAATATTTTTAATGGAGGATCTAAGTCTAAACTTAGGGAGAATAAAATCTTAATGTGTATTAATATGAATCTATGTTAGAATGGTCCAAAAGACATGGATCAAGCTAGATCTAATCTTAGTCGTTGATTAGGGACTTAATCTTAGCTGTTGAGATGTCAACACAAAAAGTATAAGAGGAGGCTTAAGGGGCACTTGGAGAACACACTGAGGGAGACTAGTCAGTTCAATTTCTGGAGTGGGGTTTGCTGAGAAATTGAACCAGTGGTCTGGAGAGCAGTCAGGAGGCAGCAAGTACGGAACAGAGAGATGGGAGATCGAATTTTCACATGTCGACGTAGGTTTTGAGATCGTGCTCATCCAGAAGGCATGAGATCCTTGCCTTTTAGATCACATAGTTGGATGCACCCTCCAACTGATACTGATGTCGCAGCCCATTAGCGACCATCTTTGCCAACGAAAATGTCGAGCTACCTCCTCTCTCCTCTACGCAACACCAAGCTAGCCTACACACTCCCTGATGGAGTTAGTAGATCAACTCCTCTCTGCTGCTCCTCAACACTTGAGAAATCAGATTTCTTGGTTGGAAGTCCTCTGAGTAAGGATTCCCTCAACAATGTGTCTCTCTCTCTCCCACCGCCACTATTATGCCAGCAACTGCTGCAAAATATCTGCGTTCCAGCTGAAGATCTACTCTGCAAGGAAAAATACGTTGCTCCCTTCTGCCTCTAGAAAGCTTCGACTTGGAGATCGAATTTCTCTATCGACTCACTCAGAGAAATCGATTTCTCCTCAAAACTTCGACCTTCTGGCTCAAGGATTGCACTGCCTACAGGGGTTTCAAATTGCTGCCTCTGCAGTAATTTCGAACTCCCTTCCTTTTTGCGTCTGAGCTCTTCTGCTCACGGTCTATGCTTTGATACCATGTGAAAAATCGGTTACCTAACTCCTACTGCAACAACTAATGTTAATTCCTCTAATTATTAATTCGATTAACCAATTTACTTGCTGTGTACTACAACGAATATCGAATTAAATACATTGCAACCTACACAAATAAAAACTACGGAAACTAAATACAACACAACAGAGAAATAAACATCATACACATCTACATAGTTATTTTTTGACATGTCCCCAAAAAATCCCAATGCGGGAAAACTAGTGTAGCAGCTGAGGGTTTGTATTATTAAGCAGTAGTCTTCTGAATACAATTCATTGGATGCCCAACTGGCTATCCGATACAGAGAGAAACTGGACAAAAAGAGTAGTGAAATGATCTCACCTTGTCATTGGAATAACCAACACTGATCTGTGCTAGAGGTGAGCCTCTGCGCAATACCATGTCAAGTCTACGTAGTCACTGTAGCTGGGACTGTGTTGCACCTCCATCTGATCCTCTACTGGCTGGAAACTTCAGCTCTCAGGCCTCCTAATCTCACACCCTGGCTCCGACATTAGATCCTGACTGTTCCTCAACAAAATTTCGATCTCCCTCTGAAGCTCTGTGCTGCCACAACGTAGCTCTGCGTGGCCCAACATTAGCCTCTTTGGACGTCTCTCTGCCCTTTCTGCCTTGTCTCTCTGCCCTTTCTGCCTTGTACTCTTAGGTCTTGGAAAAACTTCCCCTGGAAACTATCCCTGCCCCTCACTGCAAGAAATCTCCTCAATCAATTCTCTAGCAATTGCTGCGTTTCCCTCTTTGAGAAATTCGATCTCTTGATCTCTCTTTGATGTATTTTACAAATGCCCATCAAGCCTCCTCCTATAATCTTTCTGTTGAGAACCAATGGCCCAGATTTGTCAAAATTGGCAACTAGAGCCAAACTCCATGTGGGTCATATTATTTATGGCAGCTGATATTTTTATTGGATCCCTCTCATTGAGAGGTGTAGGATTGATCTAAAGATCATCCGATTCCGATAAGTATTTATGAAGTTATGATTTATTTATGTTATGGACAAATTGTTAAGTTGGCCAGCATCTTATGTAGGCTCAGAAGCCCAACAGTCATGTCTATTCAACCTCTACGTTTTAGTATAAATAGAAGAGGACTTCAAGTCATTTCTATACACACTTGGATCTCTTCCTCTCTCTACTTGTCTTTGGGTTTTAGTAGGAGGAGAGATCCTAAGGAAAAGCCGGAAACGCCGGAACTGTCGGAGAAGCCAGAAAAGCCGGACTATCGGAGAAGCCGGAAAATCCGGAACTATCGGAGAAGCCGGAAAATTCGAAAAAGCTGGAAAAGCGGAATTGCCGGAAAATCTGGAACTGCCGGAATTGCCGGAAAAGCCGGAACTGCTGGAAACACCGGAAAAGATGGAAATATCAGAAAAGCTGGAACTGCCGGAAAAGCTGGAAATGTCGGAAAAGCCAGAAACTCTGGAAAAGCCAAAAATACCGGAAAAGCCAGAAGAGCTGGAAAAACCGGAACTGCCGGAAAAGCTGGAATTGCCGGAAAAGCCGGAACTGCGGGAAAAGTCGGAACTACCAAGAATTGCCGAAACAGCTGGAGCATCTATCTCCGAAGGAAGGCAACATGATGTATGAGATCATGGGCAGCATAATAAGCAGCATGATGATATGAGCATGGGCAGCATAATGATGCATGATGATATGAGCATGGGCAGTATAATGATGAATGAGATCATGAACATGGGCAACTTGATGATGAATAAGACCATGGAAGATGCAGCATGAAGATGAGAGTAGCTCAGTCATCAAGGTTCAACACATGTGACAGTACAACAAGGTGTCACACGGTAATGTGTAGCAAATAGACGAGATGCAACACTATGATAGGTGAACGAGTCACCTTAGAGAATTAGTTGAAGCAATATGTCTTCAACTGATCTCATGCCGATATCAAAAGTCAAAGTGATTGACATCTATTATAAATGTACTATCTCTCTCACTTTCTCTACTGAACTTTGAAGAACATTAAAGAAGAATTGATCAAGGGTTTCCCCACATTGGGGTTTGTCCCTGGCTAGCGCCACATCTTGTGTCCTCTTGTCTTGGCTTGTCGTTTGCGATTTATATTTATGTTCTATCTACAGTTTACTTTATGCTGATGTGATTGCTAATGTGGAAAAGAAATTGAAATAAATTGCTCTAGCATAGAACATTCCTAAAATTAACATGGTATCAGAGTTGAGATGAAGACAATGCCCAAGCAAGAGTGAAAGAGCAATCACCAAAGACAATAGGGACAAGACAAAAGGACCAATGGGTTCCACATCTCTCTTCTAAGTTCACAAAGGGTGAAGTCGAAGCAGAACATATTATGAGAATGGCGTAGCAGAAGTTTCTGATGGCCCATCTAAAGATCACTTCATTGGGAAGTTCGGATCTAAGGGTGGAAGGAAAGGCGGATGCCTTGGTTGCAATATGTTTGGCCATTATGCGAAGGAGTGTCCGAAGGTAATGCAGGTCATCAAGGAAATGGCCGACTCTTCAAAGAAAGCAAGGAACCCCGAATCACTTTTATGTATCTGATCACAAGAAGAACCTGGTGTCCATCTTGGAAATGGAAGTCAAAGGTTTTAGGGTGGCACTCATCGATGGAAAGGTACGTGTTTGGAAATAGAATTTTCAAAGATGTTGTTAAGTTTAGGGTTGTATCAAATTGCAGGAAGTCCATTGGGGACCATGTCCATTGTCACGTGGCATCGAAGGTCTGTGAGTTAGATGGTGATAGGGATGCCTGAATTCAAAAGGAGCATGAAAGTACATGTCTAAGATGTACCGAAGGGAAATATTACAAGGGGACTATTCTCTTCATGTAGCAGGTCCACAGGTTTGGAACAACTCAAGGGGTCTGAGATTGATAATCAGGAATCTCGCATATGCAGGTGGAAGAAAGCCCTCTATGGCTTGAAGCAAAACACCTGGGGCATAGTATGAGAGGATTGATAGCTGTCTGATAAAGCTGAGATTCACTAGGAGTGAAACGGATCCAAACCATCTGAAGGTTGTGGATGATAGACCTCTCATACCAGCACCTTATGAGGACGACCTACTTCTAATAGGTGCAGACCCTCTCATTTGCAGAAGTAAGAGGGAGTTGGATTCCAGATGTGGAATGGTGAACTGCAAGCCTGTGACTATCTTGAGGATCTTAACATTAAGAAGTTATATGGTAGTGATGTTGGACCAGATTTGGGAAATGCCTTTGAATCTCATAAACTCATTCGCGTTGATGTTCTTGGTGAACTTTCGTCCGGACATATGTTTTGCAATTAGCATCATGAGCTCATATTTGGTTGAACCTTACTGGAATGGTGCCAAGAATCTTCTGAGATGTCTTCGGGGCAAAATCTCTCATGGATTAAGATACATTGCCGGAAATATGAAACTGCATGATTATTCGAACGCTGATTGGGCAGGCAATGTGGAGGATCACTAGAGCACTTCTTAGTGCTGTTTCTCTTTGGATTCTGCTTCGATATCATGGATGAGCAGGAAGCAGAAGTCGGTTGTTATAAGCACTTTTGAGACCGGATGCATATTTACGAGTATGGTCTCGTATGAAGCTGCCTGGTTGGGGAAGCTCTTCAAGTGAGTTGTTTGTACTATTGTGATTCTCTGTGACAACCAGAGGTGGGATTTGATTATTGAGGAATCCCGTATTCGACGATTGCTCCAGCAGATAGACATCAGATACTACCTTATCTGGGATATGGTAAGTCTATGAGCAAGGAAGCTCCATCGCTATGAGATGATGTACAGGTCGCTACACTTTGTCTAAGCCTCGGGGCAAAGATCAAATTTGTGATTTCCCCGAACGACTTGGAGTTGTCAAGAGACCCGTGTACAAGGGTCCTGCGTGTTGTATACATTGAGCTCTGGGAGCTCTGGGGGCTTGTGGTTCTTACTGGAGCAACATATGACCACAGGGTGACTCACCCTCTACATTTTAGTATAAATTGAAGAGGACTTCAAGTCATTTCTACACACACTTGGATCTCTTCCTCTCTCTACTTGTCTTTGGGTTTTAGTAGGAGGAGAGATCCTAAGGAAAAGCCGGAATTGTCGAAAAAGCCAGAAAATTCAGAAAAGCCGGAAAAGTGGAACAGCCGAAAAAGCCAGAAACGTCGGAACTGCAGGAAAAGCCGGAATTGCCTGAAAATCCAGCACTGCCGGAAAAGTCGAAACTGCCGGAAAAGTCGGAAATACCGGAAAAGCCAGAAAAAGCCGAAAAAGTCGAAAAAGCTTGAAAAGCCGAAAATGCCGGAACTGTCAGAACTGTCGGAAAAGTCGGAACTGCCGGAAAAGCCGAAACTACCAGGAATTTCCGAAACAGTCGGAGCATCTGTCTCCGAAGGAAGGCAGCATGATGTATGAGATCATGGGCAGCATAATAAGCATCATGATGATCTGAGCATGGGCAGCATAATGATGCATGATGATATGAGCATGGGTAGCATAATGATGAATGAGATCATGAGCATGGGCAGCTTGATTATGAATAAGACCATGGAAGATGCAGCAGGATGAGTAGCATGAAGATGAGAGTAGCTTAGTCATCAAGGTTCAACACATGTGATAGTACAACAAGGTGTCACACGGTAATATGCAACAAATAGACGAGATGCAACACTATGATAGGTGAACGAGTCACCTTAGAGAATCAGTTAAAGCAATATGTCTTCAGCTGATCTCATGCCAATATCAAAAGTCAAAGTGATTGAATTCTATTGTAAATGTACTATCTCTCTCACTTTCTCTGCTGAACTTTGAAGAACATAAAAGAAGAATTGATCAAGGGTTTCCCCACATTGGGGTTTGTTCCTGGCTAGCGCCACATCTTGTGTCGTCTTGTCTTGGCTTGTCTTCTGCGATTTATATTTATGTTCTATCTACAATTTACTTTATGCTGATGTGATTGCTAATGTGGAAAAGAAATTGAAATAAATTGCTCTAGCATAGAACATACCTAAAATTAAAAAGATTAGATTCTAACCAATGGCTCAAATCATTTTGGCTTGATCCTCGTCTTCTTTTAGAAGCTTCACCTACAGTTTGATTAATAACCTTTAATTATTTTAATTTCCTAAGTTTAGACTTAGGCACCCATTAAAAATAATTAATTAATTTCAATAAAACTGATTTCGGGTGGAATTTCCCAAAACAATTTCTGGGTATTGTGGAATACATGTGTACAAGTCTCCCTACAAATTTTGAGGCTTAGAGCACATCCAATGCTACCAGAAATCAACAACCCTGTGTGGCCCTACGTTAGCCTCTCTAGCTTTGCACTGCCTCTATTGGATCTCTCTCTACTTCCTCTGCTGAGTAGTCTCGGATTAGGAGAAATCTCCAACCAGAACTGTCCCTGCCCCTCACTGTAAAAGATCACTTCAAATTCCTCTCTGGCAGTTGCTTTGCTTCAAAAGTTCGATCTTCTGATCTTCACTCGATGTTTTCTCCAAGTGCCCATCAAGCCTCTTCTTATAATCCTCTTGCTGATCAATCAACGACCTAGATTAGATTCTAATCAATGGCTAGGATCGTATTGACTTGATCTCCGTCTTCTTCTAGAAGTTTCACCCACAGTTTAGATTAATACCCATTAATTATTTTAATTTCCTAAGCTTAGACTTAGGGACCCATTAAAAATAATTAATTATTTTAATAAAACTATTTCCAGGTGGAATTTCCCATTTTCAATTTCTAGGTATCAGAGAATGCATGTGTCTAAGCCTCCTTGCAAAATTTGAGACTTAGAGCACATCCTATGTTACCAGAAATCAACAGGTCCTTTAACAACTCCTCCCTAGGGAGGAAACACCTTTGTGGGTTCAAGACCTTGAATTTGGAAGGGAAGCTTTATTTGAAGTATTAAGTAGCCCTTTACATTCAAGCTTAGTCCACTTAGATGCAAAAATGTTTATCATACCTAATGATTTGTTGCTTGCTAGACTTTGTGATGTGATTGTTAGGTGGTTCCGCAACCATGACCTAGGCACCTTAATTGAGGCCCAGGCCTCCAGAGTAGCATATTGACATTCACAAGTGAAGCGTTGAGAGCCATGGTACTCCAAGCAACAACAAAGCATCGCACACACCCTTCGGTATTTCTAGCACCCACAACGTTTTGGCACTTTGCCCTACATTTGATGACTTTTTGGCATGATGCACCTACAGTTGGTTTAGCACATCATGAGGTATGGCAACTGATCCAGGGCCTAAGTGAGGATGGTCTCAACCCTTGAGACATGGGAGGGTAGCATGATCTTGGAAGCTCTCATCATTGGAGTAGATATTGACACTATGCCCATATTTGGAGACCCATAAGACCACCTTTGTCGCCTCAAGATGAATTTTGGGCTCTATAAAGGGATAGTGATAGAGATCTGAGGGCCAACCTCTAGAGGATGATTTTATAAGGCTTCTGCACATTGCTTTGCACCATGAAACGTCTACACATGGATGGCGTCAACCCTATGAATCACACGTGTGGGCAAATCTTTATGTCTTAGCGAGTGGGTTGGCTTGTAACCCAATTCATGATTGTAATTTTAATTGAGATTTAGGGGCTTTTAGGGTAAATAGATATTGTTCCTCCTCATATAAATAGAGGAGAAGATCGTTATGTTTCTTATCATCACTTGGACTTGGATATTTCGGTCTCTTTGAGAATTTCTGCCTCTTGTTCTAATGGGAAAGATGTGATCTTTGGAGCGAAAATTGTCTTGAGCATTTAGTCTTGTATTTGGAGAAGTCACTTTGGATCAATACTTGGGTTAATGCATATTGTCTTGTAAGTACCTTGTTTATTGCAAATTTCTGATTTCATGTCTAATGTATGTAATGAATTGATGATCTAGGTTAAATTTTGGTACCCTAGTTTTGTTGAATATCAATTGAAAGGAAACTGTCATTATTATTGCATGCATTTCTCATAGTATGATATGTGAATGACAATCCCCTTGGTGATCTCATGTTAGTTGTCCGAAGAGACCTTTGATCCCTCACAAAGGTGATAGTTAGGGTTTTGATGCTAGGGCATGAAAATAGCCTTAGTCCTTTGCAAGATAAAATCAAATTTTAGTGCCCATAGACTCCATTGACCCTAGGACTAGGCACTAGCCTTCCTTGTTGGTGATCATCCCAACTTTTGATGCTAGGGCATCAAAATAGCCTTACTCCTTTGCAAGATAAAATCAAATTCTAGTGCCCATAGACTCCATTGAGCCTAGGACTAGGCACTAGCCTTCCTTGTTGGTGATCATCCCAACTTTTTATCCATAAAATTTCTTTTTCTCTCTTGACCTAATTCGGCCCCTTTAAGGCCAAGCAGCGAAGCTAGGGCTTGGTGCAAGTTCCTAGGGAAGAAAATTTTTGGAGTTTGGAGAGTCTAAATACTAAGAGGGGAGTGGTTGCCAAAAAATCACTTCTTCTTGGTAGGTATTCACTTATTTCTTTGTCCTAGTTGCTTGCCCTAAGCTAAACCTTGGTTTGGTTCTAGCTTCAACTTGGGGGCTTATTTGAAGGTTTCATGTGCCATATCCTTGTTGAAACACATTGTAGGAAACCCTTTCTCTTAGTCTTGACCTTAGGTCATTCTAACTCTTAAACTACTAAACAAACCCAAGGTCTTGTGTGCATAAAATTGGCCTCTAGGGAAAGCAAATTACTCTTACCCTTTGATTGAGCCTTGGAATTAATCTGTTTCTTTCCCTTAGAAGCCTTTTTGTCACCCTTGTACCTTCATACCTAGAATATCCATTATAGGTGACCATATATCGAGACTCCTCCCATTGGTGAAAGTCCATAGAGAGGAGGGGGTTTTGGCTATCGTGACAGTGGGCCACTACCCCATTATTGTCTCTTGGTATAGTGATAGTCTTATGGGGTACCCCTCTCCAAGGCCTGCTAGATTTTGAGGCAATAGGCACAGCGCATCACAATGTTAGGAGAAGAATGGAAAGGGGAAGTCACAACATACAACAACATCAACATAGGTTGATGAGTTTGCAACAAAGTTTGAGAAGGACTTCTTATTCGTCTCTTGTCTATCTACTAGCACAACCACCAGGAGTGCTTGGTACCTGGATAGTGGTGCATCAGGAGACATGACAACAACATGATAGCTCTTCAACAGTTTGCAAAGGGTTCAAATTTACATGCGAAGCTTGGTAATGATGCTACGTATGCAGTGAAGGGTGTTGGAACCATTATGTTCCAACTTCCAACTTGAGTTTGGAGGGTCATTGGATGCTAAAGAAGTGCTAAGTGCAAGGATTGAGGAAGAACTTGCTATTAGTCTCAACTATGGAGGATAGAGTATCTGTTGTGATGTTTCAGAAGGGACAAGTATTCATACGTCCAGAGGGAGCTTGTCTTGACACAACATGGGTCATCGAGATTACAAAGGGTAGTGTTTATAGGTTGTAGGGGAAGCTAGTATAGGCCTTGGTACACAATAGTGAATGACAACCTATGTGATTTGTGGCATAGGAGGATGGGACACCTGCCCTACAGGTCATTGTCGATTCTAAGGGAAATTGTCATTGGTCTCCTAGAGTTTAGTATTGAGCGGTAGGGCTTGTGCAAAGGGTGTAAAATCAACAAGAATGACAAGGATGCTTTTCCAATGAATGAGAGAGGGTCCAAGAGAATCTTGGATCTTATTCATGTGAAAATTTCTAACGCGAAATTTTACTGCAATAACTAATTTATTTCTCCTACTTATCTTCCACAATAAGTTATTTACAAAACCCTTTAATAAACATCAAAATAAATTCTACTGCAGTTGTCACATAATAACATGGAGAAAAGAACAGTGAAATACAAGCACAAAAGTCTATCACATCAACACAGTTATTTTTGGACAATAGTCCCCGGAAAAACCCAATGCGGGAAAACTGGTGCAGTAAATGAGGGTTTATTTATTATTCTTCAGCAACAATCCAGTTCCTAGATATACTTCCATAACATCTACGCTCCCTTTTCTTGTTCGTAGGAGCTCCTATGAAATCCTCTGCATCTCGTAGTATCTATGGAAGTTCCCGTCTCGTTCTTCCACTGGTAGTGGGTAGATCTATTTGCTCCTCCTCCTGAGACTCCACTTGCTGTGATACCTTTGGATTCTTGTCTTTTGGAGAAATACTGGTGCTAGTTTCTGCTAGTCGAAGTGGCTAGACCAATGGATCATCCTTTGAGTGCTCTTCGGAAGGCATTTCTCGGGATTTCCTGAAAGCTCTGTTCTCCATGAACTTTACATCCCGTCGTACTACGCCCTTCCTATTTCCCGGAAGATAGATTCTATATGCCTTAGTATTCTCGCTATATCCCACAAGATATCCTTTTTCTACAGTTTGATCCAAATTCTTCCTCTTTTCTTCATGTATATGGTAGTATGCCAAACTCCTAAATATTTTGAAATGGCTCACCTCAGGCTTCTTGCCGGTGAAGGCACTCTCTGTAGTAATCTTACCTAATGCCCTGTGAGGAGTCTTGTTCTGGACATATACTGCTGCGCTGCATGCTTCTGCCCATAAAATTTGGGCATATCCTGATCATACAACATTGCCATTGCTGCTTAAACAATAGTTGTGTTCTTCCTCTCTGCTACTCCATTCTACCCCTGATTATATGGAGTTGTCCATTCTCTTCTGATGCCTTCCCTTGCGCAGAAATGTCCTTATCAATGTATTCTCCACCATTGTCTAAGCGCAACACTTTTATCCTCTTCCCTGTCAGATTCTCAATGAGAGCTTTAAACTCTTTGAATCGATCAAAAACCTCATCTTTGGTTTTTAGAAAGTATATCCAAGTCTTCCTAGAATGGTCATCAATGAAGGTGACGAAATATTCGGCACCAGTAAGAGCTTTTGTGGACATGGGTCCGTAGATATCTGAGTGTATCAATCCCAGAACACTCTTTGCCTTACTGTTACTTCTGGAATAAGCCACTTTGGCATACTTTCCTACTACGCAACCTTTGTATACATCATCTCGTTTGGTACTTAATTCTGGAACTCCTGTGACAGTTCTTCTGAGAATTCTTAGAACCCCATGGTGTAAGTGCCCCATCCTCCTGTGCCAGAGTTAATTCAAATCTTTTCCCCCACTGCTACCTATCAGTGCCATTGGAGATTCTAGCTGTAACTTATACAGTGTCTTACTTCTGATTCCAATTTGGGCCTTCTTCTTCCAACTCGGATGTTTGACATATATTTTCTTTCCAATGAAGAAAACATCATAGCCCTTGTTTTGTAACTGAGATATAGAGAGTAAGTTCATCCCCTATCCAGGTACATGCAACACATTGGTAGCTTGAAGCCGATCCCTTGCTTCTATTTGAAAAACCACAGTACCACTTCCTACGGGGGTACATTTTGACTTATTTCCCATGGCGATTTGGAAGTTCATTTGTTCATCTTGATAGCTTGAGAAACATTCTCGTATTCCTATCATGTGTGCAAAAACTCCACTATCAATATACCAAACCTCAGAGGAAGCAGAACTTGCCAAGCAAGCAACTTCTTCTTCCAGTGTGGAAGCTAACATAGAATAGTCGTGATCCATTATATTCTTCGTGCTTTCCTCTTTCCCTGGAGAATTGTGTGAGTCCCTTGCTGCTCCAGCATCATGCTCCCGACTCATTGCAAATTCTCTAATCTTGTTGCTCGATCTCTGCTCTGATACCATGTGAAAATTTCTAACATGAAATTCTATTGCAGTAACTAATTTATTTCTCCTACTTATTTTCCACAATAAGTTATTTGCAAAACCCTTCAATAAACGTCAAAATAAATTCTATTGCAGTTGTCACATAATAGCATAGAGAAAAGAACAGTGAAATACAAGCACAAGAGTCAATCACATCAACACAGTTATTTTTGGACAATGGTCCCCGAAAAAACCCAATGCGGGAAAACCGGTGCATCAGATGCGGGTTTATTTAGAATTCTTCAGCAACAATCTCTTTACAAGGAATGGTTTGCAGAGCATAGAGAAACATATGAGAAAACACCTGAGATAATTTTCCTCCTCCCTTTGGAGAAATTTTGACACCCAGAGACCCTCCAGCGTTCACTGCGTCACCACTGCGTCATCTCTGCGTGAGGACTGCGTCCCTTGCTGCGCTGCCTCTCTCAACTGTCCCTCTGCGATGTCCCTCTGATGCTTTGCGTCACCTCCTCCTCAGTCTCTAACTGATGCTGATGCCCTCCTCTTCCTTCACCTTGCAACTCTCCCTCTAAAATCAAACTCTTACTCCTTGAAAATCGATTTCCCTTGGGTTATTGAGTATTTGCCCGGTGTGTCTCCAAATGACTCTCAAGTCTTCCTTTATACTTTTCTTGTTGAGATATCAACGACCGTGATCTAATCTCTAATCAACGACTAAGATTAAATTAGACTTGATCCTTGTCTCCTAGAAGCTTCTCACCCATATTTTCATTAATACCCATTAATATTTTAATTTTCCTAAGTTTAGACTTAGGAAACCCATTAAAAATATTAATTATTTTAATAAAATACAATCCAGGTGGAATTTCACCAAACGATTTTTGGGTCTTGTAGATCTCATGTGTTCTAGCCCCTCCAAAAAAATTCAGAGCTAGAGCACATCCGATGCTACCCAAAAAAACAACAATTCATTTAGATGTGTGTGGACGGATGTTGGTGGCATTTTATTTACATCAATCTTGTATCTCCTTCATGAAGACCAAGGATGAGGCCTTTAGTTAGTTTCGTGAATTCAAGGTCCAAGTGGATAATTAGATAGAGAGGAGGATCAAGGTCTTGAGGTCAGATAATTGGGGAGAGTACACCTTCAACGAATTCAATTATTTTTGCAAGGAGGTAGGAGTCTAAAGGGAGATGACACTCATAAAACCCTCAGTAGAACAAGGTTGCAAAGAGGAAGAACTGATCCATCATAAGAGTTGCCAAGGCATTGATTCTTGACTAGGACATACCTATGTTTCTCTGGGCAGAGGCACGCAACATGGCAGTTTATGTTCTGAACATGAGTCCTCAAAGGATCTTGGGGGACAAGACATTTGAGGAAGCATTTAAAGGGCTGAAGCTAGAGATAGGGCACTTTTGCATCTTTGGTTATTTGATGTACATCCATGCCCTTGTTGAGAAGAGGATGATGTTGTAACCCCCAGGAGTGAAGGGCATATTTGTGGGATATGGTGAGAATTTAAAGGCATATAAGATTTTCATTCTAGCATGGAAGAAGACAATTGTTGGTAGGGATGTGAAGTTCGAGGAGGACCTAACATCTAGGAAGTTTTATGAGCCACTTCCAGTGATAGAGGATGAGTGGTAAGAGGATCTGAAGGATGAGCAACGTGCTACTTCTAGTTCAGGGAGTCAGACTTCAGGTAAGGAAGAGTTAGCAACAACCCCTACCAGTTCTGTTAGGAGACCTCAATGGTTTGAGTAGACATCGAGGGATGCTAAAGAGCATATGGGTGCTCCCAGGAGCACAATTGAGTAGACCTTTAAGGGAATTTCCAAACAATGTGGCGCTTATGTGAAACATTAAGGATTTTGAGCCTTCTGCTTTTCAGGGGCACTAGACCACAGGTTGTAGGGATGCCATGATGGATGAGTATAACTCCATTATGATGAATGGTGTACGGGATATAGTGCCAAACTGGAGGGAAAGTCAGTGGTGAGTTCCAGGTGGGTCTTCAATATATAGCATGTTGTGGATGTTAGCATAGAGAAATACGATATGAGGTTTGTGGCAAGATGATTCTCTTAGGAAAATGTAGTGGACTAGGAGGAGACATTTGCTCCAGTTTCTAGATATACTTCCATTAGAGTTGTCTTATCTGTTGTTTTAATCATGGGGTGGTCATGTGGTGGAGGATACATCAGATGGATGTCAAGACAACATTCTTCGATGGGGTGATTAAGGAGGAGACATATATAGAGCAACCTTAGGTCTTTGAAGTACATGGGTGGGAGCCTCATGTGTGCAGACTGAAAAAAGCTTTATATAGACTTAGGCAGGGACTCGGGATGTGGTACTCCAAGATTGATGGGTATTTACAAAGCATGAGCTTCACCAAGAGTGAGGTTAATCCCAACTTGTACTTCATAGTTGTTGGAGATGAACCACTCATGTTGGTGCTATCTGTGGATGATTTATTTCTCATAGGTGCAAAAAGGGCCCATAAGAGGGTGTGTAATTAAGACTTGGCTATAGAGTTTGAAATAATGGACACTGGGTTGATGCATTACTTCTTTGGGTTAGACATATGGAAAAGGTTAGGTGAAATCTTCCTTGGTCAAGGGAAGTATGAATTGGAGATCTCGAGGAGATTCGGGATATAGGACTAGAGACCTATGGATACACCTATGATCACCAATTTGAGGGTGGTCTTGATCTTGACATCAGATTCAGAGTTGGTGGATCCCACGTTGTATAGACAACTAATAGGCTCCTTGATATATTTGGTCAACACTAGGTCAAATACCTCTTTTGATGGGAACACCTTGAGTCAATTCATGGCGGGGTTGAGGCAGGTGCATTAGGTAGTAGTGAAGCATGTATTGATATACTTGAGAGGTACAATGGAGTATGATTTGAGGTATTTTGGTGGTGATGGAGCAAGGTTGCTTGGTAGTGGTAGCGGAAGTGGGAGCGGGGAGCAATTTTCAAAAGCTCCCGGGTTGGGAGCGAATTGAGAGTGAATTTTTATATAATATATATTTTTATATATTTTGATGCATATGTGTCAACAAACACATGTAGAATGATGAATTAGATATAAAAAGCATAAAAACATGGATTAAACCATATAACATCAATCATCTAGAAGCTATAATATTCAATCACATTTCAACAATCTACAAGTTCTTATTTATATAACATGTAAGGGTGCACATAACCAATAAAAACATCGTGTGCAATCCATCTCTGAACCGAAAATACATCAACAAATAGTGTTAGGAAACCAACTCACCAAAAGATAGAAAAGATAGATCAACGCCTTAGAATTCAACATCTTCGAGGGGGCAACCTCCTTTACATTACATAAATGAACAATTCTTGGATGATACAAATGATTAAACCTCCCTTCTATATATAGGAGTCTAAGGGGTCACAATATAATCAAGCCGACATAACAGTAATGACATAAGGGCACAAAAATAACAATAGTGGGTTTCTATGGGGCATACTAATAACAAAATGGGGACAGTAGGGGCACAATAATAACAATAAGGGATACAATGACAATAGTAATGGGGGAATCACTAGTATTATAAGGGCCTAACATGCCCCTCTCCTTCTGAAAAGCGTTGTCCTCAATGCTTGAGTAGTTCTGGATGCTTTTGTATAAAATTCTCATCCTCCCATGTGAAATCTTTAGTGGATAATTTTTTCCACTTGATGAGATACTCCGAAATTGATTGATTTCGTAGCTGTCGAGTTCTTGTTTCTGTGACTACTTCCGGTTCCAATATGATTTTTCCTTCCTCGTCAAGTTCTGGCAATATTGTTTGAACTGGGAGCTTGTCACCTATAACCTTCTTTAAACATGAAACATGGAAAACTGAGTGCACTCGGGAGGCTGCAGGAAGCTCTAATTTGTATGCCATAGTACCAATCTTTTGCAACACTTTGTACGGACCATAATACTTTGGTGATTATTTATTATCCTTTTTAGCTTGCTTGATGGACATTTGTTTATATGGTTGTAGCCGTAGGAATACCTAGTCACCTACATCAAAACTTCTTTCATTGCGATGTTGATTTGTCTGTTGTTTCATTCTATTGTGCGCCAACATGAGTTTGTCCTTTAAGAGTTGGAGAACTTCTTGTTGATGCTCGATGTGATGTTCCACTGCTTGAACCGTAGAATTTTCTCTTAAATAAGATGTGATGGATGGTGGATGATATCCATAAAGTGCCATAAATGGGTTCATTTTTGTTGCAGTATGGAAGGAAGTGTTATACCACCATTCAACCAGAGGCAACCATTTGACCCATTGTGTTTGTTTATTAGATACAAAGCAATGAAGATATCCTTCCAAACCTTTGTTTACTATCTCAGTCTTCCCATCAGATTGAGGATGATAAGATGAGCTATGAGCTAATTGAGTATCGAGACAAGAAAATAATTTTGTCCAAAAATTTCCAGTGAAAATGGGATCTTTGTCGCTTACAATAATCTTTGGGTTTCCATGTAGCTTTTGGATTGTTTACATAAATGCAGTAGAAATTGTACTAGCTTTAAATGGATGTGATAATGCACAAAAGTGTGCATACTTGGTAAGTCTGTCAACTACCACCATGATGACACTCTTTCTTTCGGACTTGGGTAAACCTGTGATAAATTCCATTGAAACCTCCTCCCAATGTTGGCTTGGAATGGATAAAGGTTGTAATAGACTTGGGGATTAATTGTTTCAACTTTATTTTGTTGGCAAACCAAACATTCCGCCGCAAACTTTTGAATATCCGATTTAAGGCCATCCCAAAAAAATTCCTTCTTAATCCTGTGGTAAGTTTTCAAAAATCCTGAGTGCCCTCCTAAGGGAGAAGTGTGCAATTCCATAAGAATCTTTTGTTTGAGTTGGGAATTCATACATAGGTATAAGCAATCTTTGTTCATAACGAATCATTTTTCTAGCTAATTGTATCAGATGTACTGGGATCTTGTTGTAACTTTCGAATGAGTGCCCACACTTCTTCGTCATTCTTCCGTTCCTCCCTTGTTTCCTTTATCCAATCTAGTTGGATAATAGAAATGACGCACAACAATCCTTCCACATCCTCATCCTTTCTTGAGAGTGCATCTGCCACAACATTTCGCTTCCCTTTTTTGTAGATGATTTCAAAGTCATAACCCAACATCTTTGTGACCCATTTTTGTTGCTCTTCAGAGGATAATCTTTGTTCTAAAAAGTATTTAAGAGTATCATGATCTGTTTTTACCTTGAAGTGTCTTCCCATTAGGTAGGGTAGCCATTTCTTAAGTGCATGTAGCATTGAGAATATTTCCTTCTCATAAATAGATTTGTGTAAATACTTTCCCTTGATTGGATGAATTTCGAAAGCAATGGGTCTTTCATCTTGCATTAAAACAACACCAATTCCATTTCTTGAAGCATCACATTCCACAATAAAGGTTTTTGTGAAGTCTGGTGTAGCTAAGACTGATGCTTGGCACATTGCCTCTTTAAGATGTTTGAAGGCCTTTGTTGCTTCTGGAGTCCATGAAAATGCATCTTTCTTCAATAATGTTGTTATAGGTTCTGCTATTCTCTCGTAATTCTTAACAAACTTGCGATAATACCCTGTCAACCCGAGAAATCCTTGCAGATGCTTTATGCATGAGGGGATTTTCCATTCCTTAATGGCTTTAATTTTGCTAGGGTCTACCTTAACTCCTTCATGATATACAATATGACCCAGATATTCCACCTATTGGACTCCAAAGAAACATTTGGGTATTTTTGCATATAATTGTTTCTCCTCCAATAGTTGTAGCACCCTATCAACATGTTCAACATGATCCTTCCAAGACTTGTGGTAGATTAGTATATCATCAAAAAATACTAACACAAATTTTCTAAGGAATGGTTTGAAAATTGAATTCATCAAACTTTGAAATGTTGAAGGTGCATTGGTAAGGCCAAAAGGCATGACCAAAAATTCATATGACCCTCATGAGTTCTAAATGTTGTTTTCTGTCTTCAGTCTTCATTCTAATTTGATGATATCCTAAACTAAGATCCAACTTGGTGAAGTAAATTGATCCATGCAATTGATCCAATAATTCATCAATGACAGGAATGGGAAATTTATCTTTAATAGTGAGCTTGTTGAGCTCCTCATAATATGGACACATGCACCACAATCCATCCTTCTTGTGAACCAATACTACTGGAGAAGAGAAAGAACTTTGACTAGGTTGAGTTATATCAGCCTCTAGCATTTTTGTAACCATACATTCAATTTCACTCTTTTGGACATAGGGATATCTGTAAGGATGATGTTTGGAGGAACACTTCCCAGAATCAAATTAATAGCATGATCATGATCACGAATAGGTGGGAGGCCTTTGGGAGTCTCAAATACCTTGGAATGATTGTCCAATACATTTTGGAGATCTGGAGAAATGAATGATTTCAATTTGGGAACCTGTAGTGAACATAATTGTGCAATTATGCCTCATTGTTCCTTCTTTAGAAGTTTTGTCATTCCGTTAGTGCTTATTATCTTTCTCGGTTTCCCTGCGATACCCCTTAATTCAAATTCCTTTCCTTCTGAAGACAATTTCATGAAAAGTGAAAATTAAAAGCTGTTGTAACAAGGATTGTAGCAATTGGACTCCTAGTACAACATCAATACCACCCATTGGAATGGAAAGCATTGGGCTATTCAATACATATTATCCCATGCATAACTTGATATTATGGCACTTTCCTAAGAAATTTATGGTTCCTCCACTTGCAACCATCACTTGACACTTTGTTGCTGGATAAAGGAAGCAATTCAATTCCTTGACTATCTTACAATGAATAAAATTATGGGTACTTCCCGAATCAATCAACACTATTACCTTTTTCTTCTTGATATGCCCTTCTATCTTGATAGTTTGAGGAGTGGTAATTTTCCAGCCAATGCATTACAAGATATGGTCGGATTCATTTCTTCTTTTTCTAGGGTTTGTTCCTAGTGTATATCCTCTTGTTCTGAAGTTTCTTGTTCCTTTTCTTCCTCCTGTTCACAATCTATGTAAAATAATTTCTTTTCGGCACACTTATGACCTTTAGTGTATTTGTTATCACAATTGTAACAAAGACCTTTTGCTCTTTTTTATTCTAATTTTTGTGGTGTCAACCTTGTAGGTTGTGGATGGCTAGGGCAGCAACACTTCCATCTTTATGATTATGAGTGGTAGGCTTCCTAGTTGCTATAATTTTTCTTTCCATTTTTCTTGCCAACTTGAATGCCTTTTCCAATGAATCTTGTTCCCAAAGGAGAACCTCATGTTGGATGTTATCTTTTAAAGTCCCTATGAACACATCAATCCTATTCTCCTCTAGAATATCTTTTACCCTTATATTCAATTTTTGGAAGTCCTCAATGTTCTCCATCATTGAACCCTTTTGTTTGAGATTTATCTATTGGATAAAAAAAGTGTTTCTTTTTGTATCCTCATAATGTGTATCATTTCATTTGTAAAAATAGCCCAAGTGACAATTTGTTTATGAGAGCAAAGCCATCGATACCATACAAACTGATTTGGTTCCAAATATAAAGTTGCAATGTGTACCTTTTGTGTGTTTTGCACATTATGGTGATAAAAAATTTGTCCATCTGTAGCATCCATGGTCCAGGATCCTTGCCATCAACTTCCTCATATTGATCTTTGGAACATGGTGTTTCTTTGATCCAATGTTAGAGTCTATGAAATCATGATTAACATTTATTTTGTTCTCATCATGAGTTTCCTTTACTACCCCTTCACCATTAGTGAACATTTCTTGTAGAAACTTTGTCAAATCTGTCTTCAAATCTTCCATGTCTTTATTTAAATCATCCATCTTAGCTTCCATGTTGTCCATCTTAGCTTCCACGCTGTCCATCTTAGCTTCCACATCATTCATCTTAGCTTCTACACCTTTCGTTAAACCATCCATATTATCTTCTACACCTTTCTTTAAACCATCCATCTTAGCTTCTACGTCTTTCTTTAAACCATCCATCTTATTTTCTGTTACTTTTTGTGTATGTGTTGCACTTGGTCTCGTAATTTTGATATATCATGTTGCATTTCTTCCTCTTCTTCATCAGTCATGCTAGAGCTTTCAGGTTGCTTACTAGGTGTTTCCATTTTCTTTCTTCGGGGCATCAATTACCAATTATTATGCTTCACTATGCCCTTTGAATTTGTTCAAACTAATTTTTCAAACCAAGCTTATGAAAAATTTAAAAAAAAAGTAACACGCCTTTTTTTCACTTTGTAGGAGCTTGATATTGAATCTAATGTATCTCTGTAATTTTGGATCTCCCAGGTCTAAAATTTCTTCTTGCAGTAACCCTATGAGTAATCTTTCTAACCCCGTAAGTCTAATCAAGATTGGATTTTCCAATGAAGAGTTGTGCCAAATCTCCCACGATGACTTGAGTATAGACTTGTTCAGAAGAGAGAAATTGTACGATGTGCTGCAGGTCACTGTTTCATCTTTAGGTTCTAAAAATTATACCCTGCCAAACTATAATCTATCCTCTTTCTGTAACTTTTACGAAAATTCAATCTGATGCTCAAAGAGAAATTTATGACGATTTTCCCAAGGTGACCTATTTGGAATGTAATTTGGGGGTCTGCAAACACCCTAACTTCCTCAGATTATATCTCTGAAACTATAGCGAGACAGGATCTAAAATTTGGATCTGAGCTTTAGACTGATTTCTTCTCAGATGGGTTTCTTTTTTAGCTTTTGAAATTTCGTAGCAAAAGAGTTATAGTGACAATTCCACGATGACTTGTTTTAGATGCAATTCTAGAGTTTGCAAAAACCCTAACTTCCTCAAATCATACCTTCGAACATATATCAAGACAAAATCTGAAATTGCGACCCAAGGTTCAGTGAGATATAGTATCAAATGGGTTCGTTTTTAGCTTCTGAAACATCGCAAAAAAAAGTTATAGCGAGAATTCGATGATGACCTATTTGGAGCAGTGAAACCCTAGAATCCAAAGCTCTGATACCAAATGTTATGAAACCAGCTCACAAAAAGATAGAAAATATAAATCAACACCTTAGAATTCAGCCTCTTCAAGGGGGAAACCTCCTTTACATTACACAAATGAACAAATCTTGGATGATTCAAATGACAAAAGCTCTTTTCTATATAATGGGGTCTAAGGGGTCACAATATAACTGAGTCGACTTAACAAAAATAATATAAAGTCACAACAATAACAATAGAGGGATTCTATGGGGGACCATAATAACAATATGGGGACAATAGGGGCACACAAATAACAATAAGGGATACAACGACAATAGTAATGGTGGAATCACTAGTATTATAGGGACCTAACAAAGAGTATCACCAACAATGTTATATTGTTGAGATTGGTAGCAGATGCGACGATGATTAGTTTAAGATAACTCATGCCTAAAAGTTTGTTTTTAAAGATATCTGATTATATCTCCATACCAATCATCAGATGTACTGATCATAAAGAGAGATTCATCTCCCAAAGAATCTTCTACCACTGTTTCTATGTCAGTATAGGGAAAGTCACATAATAATACAACGAAAACTAATGATTCCTTTGATTTAGATATTTCAAATTCCAAATAAAATTCTTGTGATATGACTACCCATTGGGAGTATTTTCCCCCTAGAAATTGTTTGGTAAGAATATACATCATAGGGTTGTAATCCAAAATGATTGTCGTTTTTTGCAAAAGTATATAGTGACAAAAATGTTGAAAAAATTGAACAACTGCCAATGCTAACTTCTCCACATGTGTGTACTTGATCTCAGTTTTAGTGAGATTTTGAATTAGGTAATATATCACATGTTCATTGTTAGATTCATCTTCATTTACTAATACCATGCCAATGGCGACATCTGGATTGGCTAGATATAGAAAGTAATCCCAATGATAATCAGGCATATGCAATAATGGTGCATGGGTCAATGCGTATTTCAATATCAAAATATTTTTCAGTAAGCTCATCTCAAGTGAAAGGAATGCCCTTTTTCAAAAGTCAAGTAAAATCTTTGGTCAGATCAACATAGTTAGGTATGCATCTACGTAAAAAATTTGCTTTCCCCAGCAAACTTTGGAGTTGACAAAGACTAGAAGGAGCAGGCATGTTTAGAATTACCTCTACCTTAATTGGATTGACACGAATGCCTTCTTTGAAAACAAAAATTCCTAGAAGTCGACCAAATTGTACGCGAAAAACGCATTTGTGTAGATTAAAATGAATATTGTAGTTCCTGCATTTAATTAAAATTGCTTTCAAATGCAATGGATGATCATGTTGTTTCTGTGAGTGATATGGTAGGTCATCTAGGTATGGTTGGACAATGTGCTTGGTATAATGAAATGCATAAGACATCGCTCTTTGTAAAGTTGCACCAACACTCTTCAAGTCAAATGGGAGTTTACGATAAGAAAAAGTTCCCCATGGGAAGATGAATGCAGTATTATACTGATCGGTAAGGAGTATGTTTATTTGGTTGTAACTGGAAAATCCATCCATGAAAGAGAAAATCTCTTTTCCAGCACAATCATCAACAATTTGATCGATATAATTACCTTGTGGACAAGCTTTGTTAATATCCATGTAATCGATGCATACACAAATGGTTCCTTGTTTATTATTAACTAGTATAATATTTGATACCCAATCAGTCAAAGAAATGGGGTAGATAAATCCTTCTTTTATTAGTTTTTCAATTTTAGCTTTTATAACAGTAGCTTTTCACGAATGCACTAAATGCAATCTTTGTCTAACATGTTTGGCATCTGGATAAGTCTTAATTTCATGCACTACAATACTAGGACCGATTCTTGGCATTTCTTCATAAGACCAGGAAAATATGTTGCAAAATTCCTGGAATAGGGCTTTATATGTTTGAATTTATTCAAAAGAATAAGAAGATCCTATATGAATATTCTTAGTAATTCTTGGTTTCACTGAGATGTTTATTGGCACAATTTTCGATATGTTTCCTAAATTCTTTTTAGATTTAGAATGAAGGATAGACATCAAGCTATTGAGATTATTCACAATCTCATGTGAAAATATAGACAAAAAATTATTCTCGACTTTTCCAAGGCATGGTAAGAAATATGAGCAATGATGGTAACCATCCCATGGCATTTCATCCAAACTCATTACCTCCATAATGACTTCATCCATTATAAACTCTTATGAAAAGGATTGGGTATTGATATTGGTTCTAAATGTGACAAATGAGAATAATCATCGATGATTGTATTCAATCAATCATTTTCAGACAGTGATGGGTTGGAAAAGGATTGAACTACCTCATAAACCAATTCAAAAGGACTAAGAGGCATTTGATTGCCATACAAGGCTAATTCTGACTCGGAGGGCACTTTCTAAGGATCTAAAGATTCAAAAGTGCTTGATGTAATCATATTGACCTAGGCAACATCATGAGAAATATTTGGTGGAGGGAACACGAAAGTTCCCATGAGATATGAGTCTTTAAGAAGACCAAAACCAACATCCTCATATGCAGTAATCAATTTTTCAACAAAGGGAACGCTACTAGTAGAGTTAGTGTCTAAAGTGTAATAGGATAGCCGGTCTACTTTCATAATTTTTCCTTTATGAGGAAACATAATCATTCAGAAAAACGATGAGACCATGAAATACATGGCATAAGTCCAACTTCAGCCCAGTAACAGGTTATAATCAAGTTGAGCAACAATGAACTCAACTTCAATTGCAACTGGTTTACCTTCTAATTCTATAAGCACATCATTTAAAATTCCATAAGCTCGAAAACCTCTTCCTTCAAAGGCTTTCAAAGTCATGGGAGACTGATTGATAGATAGAGAACCTAAATATATCCAACAAGAAATGGGCATAATGCATGTAGACAGTCCTTCATCAATTACTGTTCAAAAAACTCATTTGGTCTTGACAAAAAATGGTATCTGGAAGGCCAGTTGATGTGGGAGTCTTGGTACATGATTTTCGAGATAAAAAATGATTAGATTGGATTCATAGGGATAAACTACTCCTACGACTGATAACAATAATTTCCTTTGTGTTGGACAAATTTGCAACAGTTCGAGAGTTGACATTGCTGAAGGTGACATCGCCAGATATTCAACAAAATTATAATTCTGAGTAGCTCTAGCATGAGGACTAAAAGCTGACTTTCAGAGAAAACCCTTAGGAGGTGGTCTAATTACCATATCAAAATTAGGTTTTTCAATTTGTAAAGGTTCAAAAAGAGGAGGAGTTGATGTGGAAGAATGACCAAGTGAACTCGAATCATTTCCATCTGCACTAGGACTTTTAGATCCATAGTATTTGGACCTCGTAACTACCATAACTTGTGAAGACATCATCATTATATTTGCCGACATGAAAGAAGAATATGGGTTATGGGAAACCATATTAATATCTTGAGAAGGAAATGGATCCTTCAAAACAATGGGAGTAGGTGAACCCTTAACGAATTTAGAAACTTCAGCGCAATGAGGGCATTCCTTGGTGTAATGATCATCATCATAGATTAAACACGGATAGAGAGGTTTCTTGTTTTTGTCAGATGGTTAATTCTTGTTTGATTTCTCCTAGGGAGTAGTGCCTTATTTGGTATTTCCCTTTCCTTTTTTTACCCCTTGATTTTTTGTTTTTGCTAGTAGATGAATCTGCGAAATTTATATTAGAAGTAATTTTAGGAGAAGAATCTTCTTCGGGTGAATATGGTAAGGCCAAAATCTAAGTCTTCTTAGAATTTTTATTATTTAGCATTATATTTTTTGATAATAGAACCAATCACACCATCAATGGTGTGTAATCCTGGAAGAGCTAGGTTTGTTTAACTTGGACGAGGAAAATCTAAATTTTTTCAAACAAAGCACCAAACTGAGTATAAACAAGATCTAAGTACTAAGCATTAGGGATAACTTACTCTTCAATTACAATGCCACCTTTGGAAATGTCTTCAGTAATTACTGACAAAAGTGATTTTATAAACCATTCAGCTAAGATCTAATCTGCGATATAAACTTTACCTTAACGTCTTCATCTCTATTCATGAATATGATCTGAAATATAGGTACACATTGACTATTTTAGAGAAGTGAAAATTTCAGTACCATTATCATATCAGATGGGTAGTTGAAAATGCGTCAAAAAATAGTGGTAATGGAATTGAAAGTACTGAAAGAAGCTCGTGGTAATTCAACATACCACTTGGTTGCTAAACCAATTAAGGTTCTTTGAAAAAGTCATAACCTAATGGAATCATCGACTAATGAGTTCGAGGTGCACCAAATATGATAAGTCATGACATGATTTTATGTGTCCTCTCCTGATTTACCTTCAAATTTCGAAATGCCACTAGGAAAATTTTTAGGGATTGCCAACCAAAAAAATAGATAGAAAATCTGATCATTTGTTAATCGAGATAGATCTGGTAAATCCAAAGTCACAATAAATGGTAACTGATGGTTAGGGTCTTGTTATGGGTATTGATAACCCTTAGGGACGAGTCCTATTCCTAGAGGAGGATACCCAGGGTATCCTGGAATAGCTTGAGTAGATGGAATTTGCATACCTCCCAAATATATAGGATGAGCCATACCAAACTGCAGTTGAATGGGTACTTGAAAAGTATGACCGGGATATGGTTCATTCTAGAAAGGATGATCCTGACCCATTTGAACTTGGATAAAATATCTCTGAAAGGGTTTACTATGCAAAGGTTGACCTTGGAAGAATTGACTTTGAAAATGTTGGCCTTGGCAACATTGACTCTGGGGTTGACCTTGAAAATCCTACCCTTGAAACGGTGTTTGCATTTATAATATACTAGGATGTACCATAGGTATTTGGGGTAGACTAAACCATAGGAACAATTTCATAAATAGATGCCTGATAAATGGCCTAAGTAGTTGGATGCACTATTACTTGAGAATTAGTTGGAATAGTTACTTGTGATACTCCTGGGATGGGAGTTGATGGTGAACTTGGAATTGGATTTTGAATATACATTTGCACAACAGATTGAACTAGAGTTTGTGGAGTACTGGGAATAGGAAGTTGGAGTGGTTGATGAATAGGTGTTGATGGATCACCCTGGATAAGTTGTTGGACTTGAATAGGAATACCTTGAACAAGCATTTTCTAAATAGCTTGTCCAACAAGTTGAACAAGTTGATAAATTGATACTTGAGGAGAAACTAGTATTAGTTTTTGATTATATGAAGGATTCCATATTGTGTTCATCTTGGGATACCGAGTACCAATAATGCATTGAGATACGATAGGTTAAACGAAACCAACTAGAGGTATCTGACCATAACCTGGATAATTTCCAGTAGTAGGTTGCCCTCTAACCATAGGGTAAGATCCGACTAAAGGTTGTCCTCCAGGAGGAGTATATGATGATTTCCCCCCAGGTGGTTAATAACCACCTATTGGGTTAACTTGAGGATTACCTACATTTCTAGAAATCATATTTATATATTGATCATATGTTGAGCCTTGGACAGTAGAATTGATTAACCTAGTTGACACAGTTGAAGGTTGATTTGAAGGAGAAGCTCCTGAATAAGTCCTTGTAAAAGAATAATATCCAGGAGGAACTAATTGGCCACCATATAAAAGTGATTCTAGAGAAGTAAAAAGCATAGAAGTATTTGATGACATTTCCTCAAAAGTTATTCTAGACATATCAAAGCCTGGTATAGTAGAATTAAGAGTAGTGCATCATGGAATGCCTTAATCTAAGAAGTTCAAGAGTGTAAAATACCAAGGTTCAGGTCGAAATCCAAAAACGATAAGTTCCAGAGTATCTGTTTGATCACTAGTATAAATTGGTGTATATGGTGATTCTTCCTCTTCGTCAGAGGTAAGTTCTTCAATAATAATAAGACCAGGAGGTAGACTATCGATAATAAGAAGTTTCACTCACAATGAATGTGGAGGAGTACAGGCTAAAGTAGTTGAAGGTGACTCAGGTTTAGAAAAATTAGCCTCGGGTTCTTCAATATCTAGTCTAGTTAATTGTGAATCTAAACTCTCTCCAATATCTGATTCTTCTTGAATAAGTTCATTAATTATTGGATCAGTTACTTCTGAGTGTGCTTCTAGTGTTTGAGGTTGATCATATTTGTCCTAGAATAGTAGATGTTTCTGGTTGATTTACTTTAGTTCTTGTTACATTAGAAGTTTCAGGCTCATATGTAGTCCCATATCCTTTTGACTTTGATTTTTATATTTTAATATTTTTTATGTTATCAATGTTTTCTATACTTTAGCTACCCACTATACTTAGGCATGGCTCCCCTTGCCACTCTTGCATCCTCTAGTAGTTTCATGTCATAGTGCAGAGATAGACCTTCCAGTCCTTTATCATCTGAATGCATAGAGCTTCATGTTAAGAAATTAATTCCCAAGTGACCTACACACTCCTCTGAGAGTCCCATGCTTATTTATCACTCCATAGATCTTTGACAAATCACATAGGTTACCATTCTATTCTCATTTAACACAACCATTCATGAATGTGAAATAGTCAATTGCTTCCTTCATTCCCTCAAAATCATCTCTACTACAAATGTTGTCCTCAAACTATTATTATTATAGAGTCTTCTACAATATTAGTTCCTTTTAACTACCAATTCCTTTGTACCTTCATTCAATTTCACTACTGTTGACCCATACATCCTTTAACTCTCTTGTACTTTCTTATAGAAGAAAATCCATATCGTAGCTTCAGAGTGGTGAAGTGTTACAATACTTCTCAGTCCTGGTGTCTTTAGATCCTCTGATACTGAGATCCTTGAGGATTTCGCCTCCATGGGACTGAGATCTGTGACCTACACCTTAGCTTTTAGATGCTAAGGCATTTTGTTCTTGTTGGAGGTCAATATTCCCTTGCTACTGCTCTATGCTCTTGGTTGTTTGGTTTTACATGACCAAGAGCCAACACAATATCGAAAACCCCCTCCATCAGAACTTTTCCATTACATTTGTTCTAGAGTTCTAAGACCTTCATCCTCTAATGTGCTAACCTTTGATATGATGTCATGATCAAGGTGGATCTCTAGACACCAGTGGCATGGAAAAGGCTCAAAATTCAAAGTGGCAGAAAGATTATCAACTTGACATGAGATCAAAGTGCTCGTCATTCTGATTCCAACGGTGTGAACGACACTCCAATTCGAGTCTGGATGAAGGAGATAGAGGTAGTCAAAGTTGGGTTGAATTTTTGCTAACTAGGTAGGATTAAAAAAGACACAATTTGAACTTTTCTGGCAGACGGAATCCAGCCAACTCAGGCCAGATTTCGGGCGAAATTGTGGCCTGGTTAAAACGACTCCTTCGGCCAAAAATCTGATTTTTCAAAAGGGGCATATTGTTTTAATATAACAAAAAGAAAAGGGTGGTCGACCACCAACCCCGCCACCCCAATCAAAACCATATCAAAACAACAATATATTGGTGGAGGGGTGGTCCACGATGCCCGACCCCTGCCACGGGACCATTGAAAACAAAACAACGATGAGGTTTTGGGTATGGTTGACCCTTGGGGCACAGAACCGATCTCGAAACATGTAACCACCATCCTAAAGAAATGCACGGAGCCAGTGGAGGCGGGGTGGGTGGGCCATGGAAGGTGGGCCTAGCCTAACCCTTATTAAAAAATAAAGAGTTAGTATGTAAAAAAAGGAGGAGGTGAGGTCTGACTGCTTGACCTCCTCCATACCAAACAGATCTTAAACCAACCTAGCCAATGGATTTCTTGTGAAATCCATCAACACATTTTTTATTTAACACGCATTTTATTAGTGTGCCAAAGGCAGAGGAGGGAGCGCACACAGTTTGAGGCAAATTTTTGCAAGAGGGCCAAATTTTCACTTTGTCAGATTTTGAAAATTTTTATATGGTTTCAACATTTCTCGATGCCATGAACACAATGGCACTATCTGTTTCTCCATCAGAGTCTTGAATTTTTTGGCCATTTTTCAGTATGAAGGTATAAAAATCCTTTTTTGTAACTGATGCTTGTACTCTTCTTTCTCATGCCACTTAATGAATGAAGGCCTCCCCATTGATTGAGCAGGGCTCGAAGACACAGTCCAAGTCGGATGAAATCCGTTATCAAGTCTTGTTGTCTTCTTTCATGCTTTATGTGTTTTTCCTCTTCTCTCATGTGCACATTAAAGTTTTATATTTAATCTACAATTTATGCATGTAATTCTTTAACACATCTATAAGCAAAAGATTTTGGATCAAGTGGTATCAGAGTAGGTCTTTGTAGATGTGAATTGCATGTTTGTATGCTAATAAGAAACAGGCTCTGAAGAGGTGAACAAAAGCTAAAGTCTTTCGATCCCGAAGTGGGGCGTGCACATCGAAAGAGAAACATGGTAGATGAATAGGCTCATTATGAAAAGGAGCGCAATTTCTGCAAAACCTTCTATACAATGGCAGAAAATGTCGGTCAGTTTATTTCAAGGCTAGAGAAAGTAGAAGAGAGAAAACTAGAAGAACAAGATTCAGTGCATGGAAATGGTAGAGAAGAACCCCCTCCTTATCCTTCCATGAGTGAAAGTTCTTCTTCCTCTCATCACCATCATCATAGAAATTCAAGGGATGCATCTAAAAAACAATTCTTTAAATTAGATGTCAAATTTGATCTTCCCATGTTTAACGGTGAAAGTAATGCAGAATAGCTTAATAAATGGATTAGGCAGATTGAAATCTATTACAGGATTCAGTAGATCGAAGAGAACGAGGCAAAGATTTGGATGGCCTCTCTTCGGCTGAGTAGCACCGCTCTCATTTGGTGGGAGAGAAAATTGCGAAGCAGTAAGAGTGTGGGTGATATTCTTTCCTCATGGCCTAGTTTCATTTCTGCATTAAAGGAACAATTTTATCCCTTGGGTTATAAACAAAAAGCCTTAATGGATTGGCAATACTTAAGGCAAGATAGAGGTCAGGATGTTCAAAGCTTTACAGAGGAATTTAGAAAACATGCACTTAATTGGGGCATTGCACTTGACTCACCTGAAGTAGTAACTAAGTATATTGGATCATTACATAGTTACCTTAGACATTCATTATTATTGTTTGAACCAAATACTATTGACTCGGCCAGTGTAAAGGCCATCCATCTTGAGAACAGGGGGGAAAATGAAAGAGATGATCATTTCATGAAACCTCCTTTCAAACCTCCAAATGGCACACCCAAAGTGAAAGGAAAAGGAAAGGAGAAGAGGATGACATCAACCAACAAAGATGAAGGAGAAATACCTTATTGCACTCACTGCAAAAGGAAGGTCATGATGAGGACCATTGTTGGAAATTATACCTGGAAAAGAGACCAAAGAAGTATGGAGGAAAAGGCAAGTAGAAGATAGTGGTAACTGTGCAACAAGACCTTGGATCCGATTCTAGAGATGAAGAATTGATCACAACAGCAGGAACAAAAGGTACTCTTACACCTCATGTTAATTCTGAATCACATGAAGGTACTAGTTCAATATATTATTCTCTTCCTAATGAATGAAAGAGAATTGAATTATTTCATATTAGAGTTATCATAAGTCATACAAAGGTGGAAACTCAATTTGATACTGGATCCCAAGCAAAATTAATTTCAGAGTCCTTGGTAAAGAAGCTAGGCTTAGAAACCAAACCACATCCAAAACCTTACCCACTTGGATGGATACATGATAAATAAAAACTGAATGTAACTAAGCATTGCAAGGTTAAATTTGTGATTGCTTCTAAGTTAGTGGATGAGGTAAAAATTGATATGATACCATTGGATATCTATGGCATGGTGTTAGGGGGTCCATATCTATATGATAGAAAGGCAATCTTCTTCTGTCATGAAAACAAATACCAAATCACAAAATATGGGGTAGAATATATTGTAAGGGCTCATCAAGCTAAAATCAATGCTAGCCTTGTAAGTGCAGGACAAATGAAGAGGTTGGTGAATTCCAGTAAGGGTTGCATGCTTATGGTTGTAAGGGGGAAAGATGCTGAATTATCCGATGCTTTCCATGGTTGTGATCATGTGCATAAAAAATGAATTATGTGAATTAATTTCTAACTACGATGAGATGTTTTAGGAACCAAGGGGATTACCTCCAAAGAGGGAAATCCAACATGAGATCTATTTGTAGCATGACACTCCTTTACCAAATATTGGCATGTATAGGATGTTGACAATTGAGATGGAGGAGATCAAAAAATAGGTGTAGGAACTATTGGACCAAGGGGTCATCAGACTGAGCACTTCTCCATGTGGCTCACCGATTGTCTTAGTGACAATGAAAGATGGCACATGGAGGATGTGCATGGATTATCGAGCACTAAACAAAATCACGATGAAAAATTGTTACCCTCTTCCCTGCATTGATGACTTATTAGACAAATTAAAGAATGCTATCTATTTCACCAAATTGGATTTGTGTAGTGTTATCACCAGGTCCAAATTACAGAGTAGGATGTGTGTAAAACCACCTTCAAGACCAAATGGGGGTTTCTCGAATGGATGGTGATGCCATTTGAACTTTGCAACACTTCAACCACTTTCATGAGGGTCATGAATGATCTCTTTAGGCCTTTCATTGATGAATTTGTTCTTGTATATCTAGATGATATTCTTATATTTAGTAAAATTTGGAATGAAGATGCATGCCATGTAAAGGAAGTGCTTGATGTATTGAAAAAGGAAAAAATCTATGTAAAATTGTCAAAGTGTGAGTTTGGGAAAACCTCTTTGGTTTACCTAGGTCATATTTTTGGTCATGATCAGCTAAAAATTGATCCTTCTAAAGTTGAAGCAATTGTAATTTGGCCTAAGCCTACCAGTGTAACCGAGGTTTGTAGCTTTTTGGGTGAAGTACAGTACTGGAGGAGATTTATTACTAATTTCTCTATTATTGCAACACCTTTACATGCATTGACAAGTGTAAAGCAAGTCTTTCAATGGGGAGGAAAACAACAGAAGTCCTTTGAAACATTGAAAGAAAAGATCAACACTGCACTGGTCTTGGCCTTACCAGATCTCCAACAACCATTCGAGATCAAGACAGATGTCAACGAATATGCCATGGTAGATGTACTAATGCAACAAAAGAAGCTGATATGTTACCATTCAGAGAAGTTCTCTTAGGTTGTGATAAACTATCCCACTTATGACAAGGAGTTATATGCCTTGGTCCAAAGTGTGAAAAAGTGGAAACACTACCTGATCGGCAAGGAGACCATCATCCATACAGATCATCGGCCCTTGCAGTATCTTCAGTCACAAACAAAGTTTCAGCAATCTCGTCATTTCAGGTGGATGGGTTTTCTTCACCAGTTTCATCTGGTAATAAAGTATAAGAAGGGCACTAGAAACAAAGTCGCCAATATGCTATATCTCCCTCCTATTTTTGCTTTTGTTATTTTGCATAATGCTTCGTTATCTTTTGAAAGTTATGCTGAATAATATGCTAATGATGATGACTTTAAGGAGATTTATGCAAGACTAACCCATGGTTCATAGGTGGACAACTATCACTTGCAGGGGAAACTGTTGTATCACCTTGGAAAATTATGCACACCCATAGGAGAAAGGGTACATGTAATCTGGGAGGCACTCACCTCCCATGTGTTTGGTCATTTTGGCATTGAGAAAACATTGTGTCATGTACAAAGATTTTTTTTTTGGCCTCATATGAATAACATTGTGACTTGCTATGTAAAGGGATGTGTGATGTGTTTTGTTTCAAAGCCCTGTAATAGAAAACTCGGGCTCTACACACCACTCCCTATTCCGAGTTGTCCATGGGAAAGTGTGTAGATGGATTTTGTAGGAGGTTTTCCTTTGTCTAGAAAAAGTCACGACTATTTGTATGTCGTTGTTGACTGTTTTAGTAAGATGTGTATTTTAATGCCTTTTAAAAATCAGATCACTGTAGAGCAGTCTGCTTATATTTTCTTTCATCATGTTTGTGTCCATTTTGGGTTGCCCACATCGATTGTGTCAGATCGGGACTCTCGCTTTCTCGGAGAGTTTTGGACCAACTTGTGGAAGATGATGGACACCAAGTTGAAAATAAGCATGACATTTCATCCACAAACTGATGGACAGATAGAGGTTTTCAACTGCACTGTGGTACACTTGTTACGAGGCTATTTTTGGAAACATCCTAAGTTGTGGGATGAGCATCTTCCATATTTGTAGCATTCCTACAATCGAGCAGTACACATCTATGCATCGTTCACATTTGAGACATGTTTTTGCTACCTGCCAAAAGATCCTTTCGATATGGTATTTGGAAAGGAGGATGAATCTAGTGGACGTGATGACAGGGACAAAGCACAATGGTTCATTCAGTAGATCCAGTTGATTCACCAAGTAGTACAGGAGCAGTTGGAGAAAAATCAAGCTTGGTACAAGGCTCGACATGAAAAACACCGAGTTGACCATCAATTTCAAGTGGGCGAAAAAGTGTGGTTCCATATCAACAAGGACAGGATGAAGGGAGAAGGGAATAAGTTATGACCAATCAAGTATGGTCCGTTCACCATCTTGGAAAATATTGGAAAAAATGCCTTTCATCTCGATTTGCTGATATATATGCAAATGTACTCTGTAGTGCACGTGGAAAACTTAAAGCTGTATGAGCCACCATAGATTATGGACACCAAAGAGGTGGGCACAATTCCTAGAATTGATGACTTTTCACTAGAATATCTCAATGAGTTACATGAAGATATCATCCTTGATAGAAGAACCAGGACTTCAGGATGAGGAGATATGGAATACCTTCAAGTTGGTTTCAAGGGGATGCACCCTAGTAAGCCAAAATGGCTAGAAAAAAAAAGAGTGAGGGAACAATTCCCTCACTTGCCAGTTGAATGATAAAGCTTTTTGCTGTCCAAATTCTTCTCAATGGGGATGACTGATCCAGGTGGATCTCCAGAAACTAGTGGCATGGAAAAGGCTCAAAATTCAAAGTGGCAGAAATATGATTAACTTGGCATCAGATCAAAGTGCTCGTCGCCTTGATTCCAATGATGTGAACGACACTCCAATCTGAGTCTGGATGAAGGAGATAGAGGCAGTCAAAATTGGGTTGACTTTTTGCTGACTGGGTAGGGTTAACAAAGACACAATTTGAACTTTTCTGGCGGATGGAATCCAACCAACTCCGGCCAGATTCTAGGTGAAATTGCCGCCTGGTTAAAACAACTCCTTTGGTCAAAAATCAGATTTTTCAAAAAGGGAATATTGTTTTAATATAACAAGAGAAAATATAAAAAAGGGTGGCAGGCCACCAACCCCGCCACCCCAATCAAAACCGTATCAAAAAAATAATATATTAGTGGAGGGTTGGGCCACGACCCTCGACCCCTCCCACGGAACCATTGAAAACAAAACAACGACAGAGTTTTGGGTAGGGCTAGCCCTTGGGGAATGGACCTGATCTCGAAACACATAACCACCATCTTAAATAAATGCACGGAGCTGATGGAGGTGGGGTGGGTGGGCCGCCCAAGGCGAGCCCAGCTCAACCCTTGTTAAAAAATAAATAGTTAGTATGTAAAAAAAGGAGGAGGCGAGGTTTGACTGCCCGACCTCCTCTATACCAAACAGATCTTAAACCAACTCAACCAACAGATTTCTTGTGAAATATGTTAACACATTTTCTATTTAACTCGCAGTTTATCAATGCGATGAAGGCAGAGGAGGGAACACATGTAGTTTGAGGCATATTTTTGCAGGAGGGCCGAATTTTCACTTTGTCAAATTTTGACAAATTTTATATGGTTTCAACATTTCTCGACACCATAAATGCAATGGCGTTGTCCATTTCTCCATTAGAGTTCTACATTTTTTGACCATTTTTTAGTATGGAGGTATAAAACTCCTTTTGTGTAACTGATGCTTGTACTCTTCTTTCTCATGCCACTTAATGAATGAAGGCCTGCCAATTGAACGAGCAGGGCTCGGAGACGTAGTCCAAGTCAGACGAACTCTATTATCAAGTCTTGTTGTCTTATTTCATGCTTTATGTGTTTCTCCTCTTCTCTCATGTGCACATTAAATTTCTATGTTTAAGCTACAATTTATGCATGGAATGCTTTAACACATCTATAAGAAAAATATTTTGGTTCACGTCATCACTCATGGAATCTTTATAGAGATGACACGTGTCACCTGGATCTGGCACATTTGGGTACCTAATATCGTCGAATCAACCTTCCACATGTCATGTTGTACTGCAACATTAGATGACACTATACCTTATTAGAGCCAATCTCATGTTGCCAGGTGTCCTACTAGAGGAGAGAGAAGATGGCAAAGTCAACTTGGGTTTTTGCAACAAAAGCCTTTGTTAATATTCTATGGCAATACTTGACCTTTTTTAATGCTATCATAGTTATTGGGCATCACAATGTCTTAGAGTACCTTAGTTAAGAAAATCTGATATTCCAATATCTCAGTCCTCCGATATCCTAATATTATGATGTGCCAATGCCCCAATCTTTGGGGTTTCGATATCCCAACGTTCCTCCGATGTGCCACTTGTGCCAATCCTCAGATGTTCCAGTATCCATATCTTCGATATGCTTATATTCTAATGTCCTGCACCTCTGATATTCTGATATTCTTTCCTTCCTAAGGCTTCAAATCCATGAAATTCGATAGACCATATCTTTTTATCGAGGAACCCATTTTTGAAATTCTTCATATTGTTGGAAAATTCTTCCAGGGCACTTTGCATTGGATAAGGTTCAATGTATGCTTTGATTCTATTTGATACCTATGAGATGGATGCAAACTTCTCTACAACACTTTTCTCCTTGACTCTTCTACTTTATTCTTGGACAACTGAACTCTTAACCACCATGGTGATCAATTTATGTCTTCTTCAATAAGCCTTCTTCTATGGTGGTTCTATAAAGAAGTCTATAGCTACCATTGAATTCCATCTACCCATCACTGTAATAATCATTTTTTGGCTTCTTCAATAAGCCTGCTACTATGATGATTTTCTAGAAAGCACTCCAGCAACCATGGGATTCTTCCCAAACACCCAATCATCACGCTGGCCCATTTTTAACATCAATTCCAACACTTATACATCCACCCATACACCATCAAACGTCCAAAAATCTCCACCTTTAGAATTGATGGAAACACCATAAGCTCCTCCTTAGACTAGGCATGGTATACTCCAATTCCAATCTTCTCCCCCTTTGACATCAGTGACAAAGAATACTTCTCGATCATTCCCATACTTTCCCATGAGTTCCACATTTTTGAGTAGCTTCCACCACCTACCAAAATGAAGTCATTTAGAGGGAGGAGACACAACTGCTATCTGTTGTCTGAGATATTCACATGGCTCTCTTGCCAGTGGCTTGGTAAATATATATGCTAGTTGGTCTTTAGTGGATATATCCTCAAGTCTAACAGTTTTGGCTACAACCTGTTCCCTCAAGAAATGGAACTTTATAGGAATATGCATAGTCTTTGAATGCATGACTGGAATTTTGGAGTTGTTGATAGCACTTGTGTTGTCATAATTATTCGAATGGGATCAGTCAACTCTACTTGTATATATTTCAAGGTTTGCTTCATCCATATAATCTACATACAATAGGTAGCAGCAACAATACACTCTGCTTCAATAGTCGATAGAGAAATGGAGACATGTTTCTTGTTGACAGATGACACCAAGCATTTTCCCAAGAAGAAGGCTGCACCAAAAGTACTCTTCCTTTCATCAAGGGTTCCAGCCCAATCTGCATCTGTGTAGGCCTTCAATTTGAAATCTTCACTCTTAGCATACCACAGTCCATATTCTACTATACCATGAAGATATTTGAAAATCTTCTTGATATCAAATACATGACTCTCTCGTGCAAAGGACTGAAATCTAACCACAATCCCCGCTGTTTGCATGATGTCTCACCTTAAAGTTATTAGATACAGTAAGCTTCCTATCACTTACCTGTATTCAATATTATTTACCATAGATGCTCCATCTTCTTTTCATAATTTATAGCCTATAGTCATGGACATACTAACTGGTTTGCAATTTTCCATTCCAAATTTCTTTAGGGTTTGCTTGAGATATTTGGATTGGCATATAAATACTCCTTGTGGAAAATGGGTAATTTGCAGACCCAGGAAGAAAGATAGTTCTCTGAACATGGACATTTCAAACTCTGTTTGCATACATTTTGCAAATTGATGCCCCAATTGTTCGTCATCCACATACACAACTACCATCAATAGATCGTCGCCTTCAGATTTTACATAAAGGTTACTATCAATTGTGCCTTTCTCAAACCCTTGTTGTTGAAGGTACTTATCCAGTCGTTCATACCAAGCTCTAGAGGCCTATTTTAATCCATACAGGGCCTTCTTTAGTTTTCATAAGAGCCCTTCATTGGAGGTGAATATAAATCCTTCTGGCTTCTCAATGTAGATTTCTTCTTCTAAATCTCCATTGAGAAATGCAAACTTCGCATCCATCTAATAAACCTTGATATTCTTATGAATTATAAGAGAAAGAAATATCCTTATAGCTTCCAGTTGAGCTACTAGGGAAAATGTTTCCTGGAAATCTACCCCTTCTATTTGGGCATACCCTTTGCACACCAATCAAGCTTTGTTCCTGATTACTTAACCCTGTTCATTAAGTTTGTTCTTGAAAAGCCATTTGGTTACAATAACATTTTTCTCTCTCGACCTTGGAACAAGCTCCCTTGTATCATTGTTTTCAATCTAGCCAAGTTCTTCATTCATTACTTTCACCCAAAACTTGTCTTCACTTTCTTGACAGACGTTCTTGGGTTCTATTTGTGATAACAGAGCCAAATTCGCATAACTTGTATTGTCCACAAGTTTCCTTCTAATTTGGACACCATGTCTTTGATTTCCAATAGTCTGAATCTTGGGATGTTCCTTCTATACATACCTGGAGGGTGTCTTTGGCCTTAAAGACATTCATGTTTCCTCACCTTCATGGTCTAAATCTGTTTCATTTAGATCAACGGACCTAAAATCTAAGGTTTCTTCATCATTTGAGTTCATATTACTTTTAGAGGATTTAGGTTGTAAACCTACTTCATCTACTACTACATCGATGCAATCCTCAATATTCCTTGTCTACTTGTTGTAACACTTACATCCTTTGCTCCGAATAGAGTACCTGAACAATATCCCTTTGTCAGCTCGTGAATCAAGCTTCCAAGGATTCTTTTAATTCTTTTTAATGAAGCACTTGCTTCCAAATAGCTTGAGATGTTTAACTGATGCAGGTCTTCCCTTTAATAACTCATAAGGATTTTTATCACTATTAGGCCTGAGTTGAGTTTTGTTTGATAGATATATGGCTACCTGGGCTGCTACTCCCCGAAAGTTGTGAGACACTCTTGCTTCATCTAACATTTCTTTGGCCATTTCCTGGATTGTTCTATTCTTTCTCTCTACAACTCTAATTTGTTGAGGAGTTCTAGCCATTGAGTACTTCCTCTTGATGGCATGATCTTCACATAATTCCTCAAATTCTGTTGAGGTGTACTCTCCCCCTCTGTATGATCTTAATAATTTTATCTTTAAGTCTTTCTCATTTGATACTTGAGATTTAAATTTCTTGAAATGCTTGAACACTTCTGATTTTTCTTTTAAGAGGATAATCAAAGTGGCGCTAGTGAAATCATTAATGAGCAACATGTAATACCTCTCTCCTTTTGAGGTTTTTTCTCTAGTTGGACCAAAAATGCCTGTGTGAATGAGATTCAAGGTTTTGGATGAGGAGAACTCTTTTTATTTGAAATGAGTCCTAGTCTACTTCCCAAACTGACATGACTTGTAGATTGTGTTATCGAGCTTTGACAGTCTTGTTAATCATCTCACTGCTCCTTTCTTGCTTATTTTATCAAACTATCGAAATTCATATGCCCAAGCCTCTTGTGCCACAATCATGCTTCACATGTTTTTCTTAAATAGCAATTAACCCTAGAATCATCAAACACATATACATTATTGTGGGTTCTGAGTGCTTTCCGCACAAGTTTTCAATTATTTATGTTGCAGATCTCACAGTCTTCAAATCGAAAGGTCACATCATAGCCATTATCACACATTTGGATAACACTGAGAAAATTGTGCTTGAGACATCTACATACAACACATTTTGTGCTTCTATTTTTTCATCAAGACTAGCTACACCTTTACCCTTGATTCTTGTTGGAGTCTTGTTTCCAAAAGTGACATTTCTTCCTCTGTTCTTTTCCTTAAGTGACATAAATTTTCTTTTGTCTCAAGTCATATGTTTGGAACAACCACTATCCACACACCATTTGTTTTCTTCATTATGATCTGATAAGGTGAGTCCACACTACATGATCTTTTTAGTCTTTAGTTTCCATCTCCCTTTATCCTTTTAGATAGTTGTCTGTTTGACATTTTGGGACTTAGACAGGTATTCAAACCTGCATCTACACTCACTGTTTTTGTGCCCAAAATTATTGCATTTAAATCATTCTACTTCATTTAGAAAAGGAGAGAATACACTCTGATATTTGAGAGTGGATTTTTGAGATTTAAAAATCTAATGCGTATTATTTCTGAGATTTTCATCTCTTTCAACTTTGGCCCTTCTACAATCAATAGCTTTATGTCCAGAGATATGAGACTTATAATAGTGACCATAATACAAATAGGTGTGCCTATTATTGAAAGCATTATGATATTGTGTAAGAAAATACCTTGATCATCTAATTGATTGGTTCATTCTCCATTTCCAATTCCTCTTTAACCAGCTGCTCTTTTGTCTTCATTAATTATTTCATGAAGATTCTTCCCATGGCTCTATGGTTCTTCGAATATTGCAGACCTGAAGTTTATCTTCCCCATAGAAACTTCTTGTATCTTAGAGTATCCTAGACCAATTTTGATTCCTAAGGGATTTTGACTATCTAGGATTTGATCTAATCTCCTTGTCCCTTCAGAAAATTTTTCATTTAAGCATTTCTTGATAATTGTTCTCTCAAGATTATTTCTCACAGAGACAATGTCTGCTTCAAGACTATGAAAGTTCTCTTCCCATTCTTGGATCAGATCTTGATGAACCTCTTCTTTTCATTTAGCCTCCTCCAATTTAGCTTTCAAAGACAAAATATCACCTTTGCATGTCTGTGAGATCATTTCCCTTTTCAACTTGAGCATCTCTTGTTTCACCTACTTGCTCTTCTCTTCCAGTCTCTCATAGTTACCTTATTTTTCTTCTAGCAGAAGGACTAGACTTTCTTTTCTCTTAATAGATTATTCAATATTTTATTTTTTATAGGAAGACTCCTCTTTGTTATAGTTAGACATACCTTCCTCTACATGGTGTAGCTGTTCTTTCAACTGCTTATTATTTTTTCTTTATTTCTTTAACTCGTTGAGGGAACTAATGAGTTCCCCTTCAAGGTCTAGTACTCCTTCTTATTCCTCTTCGGATTCCATAATACCTTGTTTCTTGGAGTCTATTTCAAAGGCCATAAGAAGATGCTTATTTGACTCATTCTCCAATGAGTCTTCAGAGTCTATCTCTAGTGCTGAGCTATCCTCTTTGGAGTAGAACCCCTTCTTCTTATAGATATTTTTCTTATGATGTGTCTGAGGCTTGTTTCCAAATTTCAAATCATCTTCCCTTTTAGCCTTTTCCTTATTAGGGAATTTGAAAGAGAAATTTCCGTCTCTTCCATAGTTAAAACACTTAAAGGCAAATGTCCCTTTATATTTTCCCGAGCCACACTTTAGCTTTCTAGATAGTTGAGCTAGCTCCTGATGAGATTAACAATTGGAGAAGTCTTAATGATCATTGTTCTCCTTTCCCTTTCTGGATACTTTGAACGCAGCTTCCTTTGGTTAAGAATTTTCTATTCCTACCCTCATCTCATAGGTTGTGAGAGTACCGTGTAGCTAATCCATCTTAAGATCCATTAAATTATCCATTTCCTCAATAGCTAAGATTTTTGCATTAAATCTCATGGGTAGAGATCTTAATATTTTTTGAACAATCATATCTTCCTTAACTTCTTCACCAAGTCTGCTAATCATATTAGTCACTTCATCAACTCTGAGGAAGTATCCTGCTATGATTTCATTCTCATCCATTCTCAAGCTTTCAAACCTCATTATGAAAGTCTGGAGTTTTGTTTGATTGACTTTGTCATCTCCTTCATGACTCTAGTTAAGTTTTACCCACACTTCTTTATAAGACTTACAATGCATAACTTTTACAAATTATGATTGACTAAGGCCAAAGAGAATGGAATTCTTAGCTTTAGAATTGTTCCCATATAATGTTTTACCAACTGTGTCAATGGGAGGAATATTAGGGACATTGTAGTGTTCGGCATGGAACCCCCCCACAGCATGATTTGGGGCTCAAAGCCCAAGTTTTGAGTAAAATGATTGTAAAAACTTTGCAAATTGCGAGCACGGAGCGTGAATTGTATGTTAGAGTCATAGGGCTATCTGCCTTAAGTTTTGAATGTAGTGTTGGCCTTCCCATGGTCCGTGGACCATGAGATTATATAAATAGAGCAAGGCTCTAAGTTGTAAAGGAGTTAAGTAACCAACGGATGGAGTCAAAAGATAGTGAGTATAGAGAAAGAGTCTAGTATCTTGGGTCATAGTAGTAGGAAGAGGCTATGCAACTGAGTGCGTAGAGGCCTAGTAGAGTCCACAACCGAGTGCGTGGATCCCTGCAGCTGAGTGCGTAGGGTGGAGTCGAGTTTGTAACGAAGGAAGAAGAATAATAAAGAGAAGTTTATCTAAATTCCATGTATCTATTCTTATGTTATTACATGTTTGATATCAAATCAAATTATACTATTTATTTACTACACACTGTTGTATGAATGGTGAATATTGGTAAGTATAAATGAAAGCATATATATAAGCTAAGTTAATCAACTAATAACTAGTTACTAGTAAGGATTTGGGTAATAACACTATTCAGCCCCCGAGTAGGGCTTCGCGAAGGCAACATCACTGGTTGCGAAGTACTGATAAGTGCACATAGCGTCATGCACACAGGGTCAAACATCAAACCACTTGTAACCCATCAGACATCCCCAGGGTGTGGAAACCTAGTTCTAGCACCCTCCCATACTACTTCGGGTGAGAGCTCAGTCCGTGCTCCACAGGTTGTTGCTCAAAGGGCCAGTAGTACTAGGATTTGTTTGGCTAAATCATCTCCAAACCTGGGTTAGGCCCCAACAAGCTAACAAATGGTTTCGTTGGCAACAAATGGTTCCATTGTGGGAATTTAAGACGCTAGTTATGGGCAAGATTTGGGAAAATCTACCACCAAGAACGCATTAATGGCCTGAAATTGGGGGGAATGGGAAGGTGCTATAAAAATCACAGGGCTAGCCAGCGAACAACACTTGGTCATTTGAGAATTGAGCACTTAAGGAGAGCACAAGTTCTTGGAGGTCTATCTAGATGATTGGACTGCCTTTGGATTATTTAAGCACCATGTAGCAAGCTTGCGGTTGATGTTGGATACTTGCCGCCGACACCAAATTACACTGAACCTTAGAAAGTGCACATTCCTCATTCCCTTTGGAAACTTTCTTGGACATGTGGTCTGCAAGCAAGGACTGATGGTGGACCCTGCGAACATTGTTGTTATTCTAAATTTGGAAGCACCATGAAGTGTTAAACAACTGCACGCTACCTTGGGACACACCAGATACTACAGAAAGCTTATCAAAAGCTATGCCCAAATCACCGCGCCGATGGAAAAGTTATTGAAAAAGGATGTTACATTTTGCTGGAATATTGATTATATGAAAAGTTTGGATGTCCTAAAGGAGAAATTGGCCTCCGCTCCAATCCTTGTCTTCCCAAAATGGGATGTGGAGTTTCATGTCCATGTTGATGCATTGTGTATTGCACTGGGAGTAGTGCTCGCACAGGAGGGTGAGGAAGGCTTGGATCACCCTATCGCGTTTGCAAGTCAGAGGTTGTCCAAAGCAAAGAAGAATTATTCCACCACCAAGTGCGAGGGGTTAGCAATGGTGTTCCCACTCCAAAAATACCAACACTGTTTAGTTGGAGGACATTTCAAGATGTATACCGACCATTCCGCACTGAAATATCTAGTCAATAACATGTTGGGGGGGCACATATGCAAGAGGCTCTTGTTGTTCTAGGAAAATGATTTTGAGGTCATAGTCAAGCCAAGACACTTGAACGCAAGACCGGATCACTTGTCGCGAATTGAGACGGGCAACGAACCCACTAATTTGGAGGAGGGACTACTTGATGCACAACTCTTTATGGTGTGCATCGCAGACGAGCATTTCGAAGATATAATTCACTTTCTGACAATAGGGACTGCGCCGAAGGAATGCTTTGTCCACCAAAAGAAGGAATTGTTGGTGTGCGTGGCAAATTTTTCTATCATCGCAAGGCACCTATACAAAATGGGAAATGATGAGAAGATACGTACCTGAATTCAAATGAAGCTACATCCTCGCAGAAGCACATGGGGGTGCTGCAGGAGGACACTATGTAGGACCCGTGACTGCACAGAAGATTCTTCGTGTAGGGTTATGGTGGCCAACCCTGCACCAGGATTCGAAAGTGCACTGTAAGGCCTACTATATGTGTCAAAGGACTGGAAAACCATCTCGGAGGAATGAGATGTCGTTAAATCCACAAGTGACACTGTAGCCGTTGGAGAAATGGGCAATCGACTTTGTGGGACCGATCAAACCTCAAGGAAAGATGGGTGCATGCTACATCATCACTGCGATGGAGTACTTGACACGATGGGCAAAAGCGCAATTGGTCAAACACTGCATGGCTGCCAAGGCTGTGAAGTTTTTGTTCGAAAACATGTTGACCTGATTTGGTTGTCTCAAAATCTTAATGAGTGATCGCAGAACACATTTCTTGAATGAAAACATCAGCGCGGTCACAAACGAGTTCTAGGTGTATCATTAGAAAATTACACTGTACCACCCACAAGATAAAGGTACAGTAGAGGCATTTAACAAAATACTGGAAACTGCACTGACCAAAGCATGCAATGTGCAGTGAAATGATTGGGACCTACACATACCTGTCGTGCTATAGGCTTATAGGACAACGTGTAAGAAACTTACGGGACAAATAGCTTTTCGATTAGTTTATGGCATGGAAGTTTTTATGCCAATGGAATATATCATACTTAGTCTACGAATATCAGTGCTTACAAGCATGAAGGACAGCAAAGTTATGGAGGAAAGGCTCGCGCAATTAGAAGAACTCGAGGAGGAATGGTTTTTGGTTGGATTTCATCAGCAAGTACAAAAGCAGCATGAAAAAGCCTGGCATGACCTCCATATCAAGTTGCACACCTTCAAGGTCAATGACTTAGTTCTATTGTATGATAGTAAGTTTGAAAAATTTCCGGGAAAATTCAAAATGCACTGGATGGGGCCATACATGTTCAAGGAGGTCACAGGCAGAGGCATAATCTAGATAGTCAAACTAAATGGAGAACCCTTCCCAAGTAAAGTAAATGGCAGCTGCTTGAAGCCCTACACGGGTGGGCCAACTATCTAACTAACTGGCCGAAGCATAGTCTTCACAACTCAAGGAGCTAGACAAGGGTGTGGGACTCTAAACATATGCAGTAGACACTAATACAGATGTAAGGACACAATTCGTACATGGAGGAGTGAATTTAGCAGGTTCAGCAAGCAGCAACTTAGTACGCGATAGACATCAAGACCGTTCAGGACTAGCTAGAGGGCCTCTGTGCCAATATTGCTGCGCTGACAGAGTGACTCGAGGACGAGTCACAATGTTTGTGTTGGGGGCCTATTGGGCATGGAACCCCCCCCCACAACATGGTTTGGGGCTCAAAGCCCAAGTTTTGAGTAATATTATTGTAAAAACTCTACGAATTGCAGATGCAGAGCATGAATTGTATGTTAGAGTCATAGGGTTGTCTGCCCTAAGTTTTGAATGTAGTGTCAGCCTACCCATGGTCCATGGACCATGAGATTGTATAAATAGAGTGAGGCTCTAAGTTGTAAAGGAGTTAAGTAACCAACGGATGGAGTCAAAATGATAGCGAGCATAGAGAAAGAGTCTAGTATCTTGGGTCGTAGTAGTAGGAAGAGGCTCTGCAGCTGAGTGCGCAAAGGCTTAGTGGAGTCCATAGCTGAGTGCGCAGACCCCTGCAGCTGAGTGTGCAGGGCAGAGTCGAGTCTGTAACCAAGGAAGAAGAATAATAAAGAAAATTTTATCTAAATTCCGTGTATCTATTCTTATGTTATTACATGTTTGATATCAATTGCAATTATACTATTTATTTACCACGCATTGTTGTATGAATGGTGAATATTGGTAAGTATAAATGAAAGCATACATATAAGCTAAGTTAATCAACTAATAACTAGTTACTAGTAAGGATTTGGGTAATAACACTATTCGATCCCCGTGTAGGGTTGCGTGAAGGCTGCATCACTGGCTGGAAAGTATTGATAAGTGCGCATAGCGACGTGCACATAGGGTCAAACCACATACCACTTGGAACCCATCAGACATCCTCAGGGTGTGGAAACCTAGTTCTAGCACCCCTCCATACTACTTCAGGTGAGACCTTAGTCCATGCTCAACAGACTATTTCCAAAAGGGCCAGTAGTACTAGGATTTGTTTGGCTAAATCATCTCTGAACCTGGGTCAGGCCCCAACAAGCCAACATGTAGTCTACTACTACTAAAGTCCAAATATCTACTCATAGGGACATAAGATATGCTTCCATTCTTACTTTCCAAAAGGCATAGTTGGTCCCATCAAAGACTAGTATTCTACTTGAGCAAGCCCTTGACTCTCTTTCCTAGACATAATTCCTTATAGATATACCTTCTAGTGATTAGACTGTTTTTGAAGGAACCTTGGCTCTGATACAAATAGTTGAAATAAGGACTTGTTGAGAGGGGGGCAGGTGAATCAGTAATTAAGAATATTTTTCCTTTTTCTTATTATGCTTACAATCCCTTCTTATATTCTTTAACTTGTGAGATCATTCTTTCACAAAAACATGAACCAACAATATTTCAGACACACATCTTCAAACAACAATCACATGAGCAACACACATTTGACACAATGTTTTTCACATGGAAACTGAGAGGGAAAAAAACCACCAATTTTTTGTTTTTTTTTTTAATGATGTAAATTAAGAACCCACTTAATTACATATGTTTGTTTTTGAGAACCCACTCATAGGAGACACCGACCCCCTTTGGTTAGCAAGTACCAACTTGCCAAAAGGCACCAACCTGCTCTTGCCACTACTCTATTATTTCATACAATTTTCAAATTAGAAAAAAAAGGCATACAATAATACAAGTAAACTACCAACAATGGCTATTTACATATTTGACTTTCTACACTCTGCCTTCTATGCTCACTTACAACATGTCTCTTCTTGCTGCTCCCATCAACACTTCATTTTCACTCTACCTCCTCTATCAAGGATTCTCCACTGACTGATCTTCAATGCTACCCTTTCAATTCTCCACACAACCCTCTTGCTGCTCTTTTTGTGTATTACATAGAGTCCTCATATATGCTTCAACCTCTCTGTCTTGATGCTCACCTCTCACAACACAACAAGCTAACAATATGCTTGACTCCCCTCAATTCTCCATTGCAGGCGATGGTTTCGTTCCACGAGGAACTCTGCACCAGGTAGTCTATGTTGTCTATACTTTAGTTTCCCAATGTACTTAGGCATGGCTCCCCTTGCCACTCTTTCATATTCTGGTAGTTTCTTGTCATATTGCAGAAACAGAGTGTTTGGGGAAATTATAGACTTATAATTTGGCAGACATAAATTATCAACCAAGGGTAGGTAACCTTGTGAGATGTTGCGCAAAATATGCAGGCTAATAATTTGAGTTATTTCCTAAATGAAATCACATACACACACAACTTTAATATCCATTTTTCCCATCAACACTTAGTAGCAAAGGCTATGGAGTGGATTTAATCATCCCTATAAAGCTCTGAAGATCATTGATGTTGATTAGAAAAAGATAATAGATCAATCAAACAACAATTGAATCAATTCAACAATGTGCAATGTAAGTTTAAAGCCTACTCAAATACTCGAAACATATTCATCACATGAGTTTCATCATTTAATCATCATGCATGTGATACTACAAATTAGAAAAGAGGAATCAAAAGGAATTAATGAAAATAATTAAAAGAACACAATCTGCAACTATGGGGTTTGTGGCCCTCCCTTACTCACAACTCCTTCAACTGCTAAAGGATTTTACACAACAAGATCAGCAGACATGAACTTTGTATTAATCTCAACAAGTATTACAGTAGTAGAAAATTATGGTATATTAGCCTCCTTTTAAAAAAAACATAAAATTATTTATATAAATACAAAGGCATAAACTTGCCTGAATTAGGAAAACTGAAATACTACAATTCTCTGCTTATAATAACTGGAAAAGACAATAAAAATAAGTATCCTGAGTTTGATCCATGACTGAAGCATGGATCAAACTGATCTCATTGGGTTGCTCAAGTTGTTTCCTACTATGGGTTTCCATGAGAGGTATGAAGATCTAGGTGGTTTCGGTGGCAGTTTTGAGACACCAATAGGACATCATCCATGCAGACAAATTTCTTGACAAAACCAATGTTTTCATTCTCTTCGAGGCTAACTGGAACATATCAACCATCGAGATTGTTGTAGGAAATTAGAGTGGTTACCGTAAATCGACATATCTATAGTAAATTGGTGACTCTGTAGGAAATGATGGCCTGTCTGTGAGAAATCACGGAACTACTTCAAAAGATAGCTGACCTACATAGTATTCGGACAACACTCTTGAAATTGTAGATAATTTGATTAGGTATCATTTAACTTCATAAATGCTCAAGAATAAAGTGAAATGACACTTTTTAGACTAATTTGCATACCTTAAAGCCCACAACACCCTTTTGGTCAAAACACATAGGATATGGAAAAAAGAGAGTTATGAAGGGTCAAAAGGAGTTAAAAATAGGGGGGAGGAAGGCCTTAGAAAATTATAAAAAATGGACAAAATTGGGACTCAACATCTCCCCCACACCTATCTCCTTGCATGTCCCTTGTGGAAGAAAAAATGTTGCACATCAGAAGAAAAATTCATTATGCGCCCTATGTTGCAACTACTATAGCTAAGAGATCCAGGTGTGCCCTGCTAGACTCAGCTTTCTGAACCCTACCTCGATATTCTTCATTCTTTTTTTGGAGGTGCTCGATCTAAGCATGGTTTTTCTTCATGACTCGGCATGCCTTTTGATGCTTCGCTTTTGACTCCTCCAGTTATTTCTACAGACATAGGTTGTTCTCCCTTAGAGTTTCATTTTCCCTCCAAAGAACCCGTTCAGACACAACGAGCTCGGTGATAGCTTCCTCCATATCCTTATAGGAATGCTTCGTTTTAGAGGTTTCTTCATCCCCATGCTGCCCTTGAGAGGACTGAGGAAGACTTGGTTCTTCCTGCTCTCTACAACCTTCGATTGTTTTGTCCCCACTTTCTTGTGGGCCTTAGAAAGATGTAGTCTCCAACTCTTCTTTGTCAACGAACATAGTTGACTTGATCTTTACGTACTTAACCTAAGACAAGTCTCGAGGCTTCTTATCCTTCTTCTTAATATAAATTTGTTGTACTTCCTCCTCCTTATTTTAATTTATCTCTAGCTTCGTTGCCTGGATTCTCATAAAATGCCTAGTAGGAGTAGGGGTACCTTTTGACAACTTAGGCTTCTTCCCTTTAGTTTCCTCAATTACCACCACCTTCTCATATTTCTTAACCTCCTCCCTCATTTGACCATGGGTTCGGGGTTTCTTCCTCGGCTTCTCCGTTGGTTCCAACTCTTTTCTTTCCAGTAAATCGAGCTATTTCTCATCATCCACAAAGTAATTTTGTACTAAAAATTCTTCCCATGTTTTATTCTGTTTCTTCAAAACCTCTGTCATGATAATTTTGACAAGATCATGATGATAGAGGTTTGTCTCTATATGTGACACCCTCTCCTTGGAAAAAGTATACATTTTCAACAAAGACATTCTAAGATAATATGGAAAATTCAAGGGTCTATCTTGGAAATGGTCAAGGAGACAAATATGAAACAGGAAATTTAACCCAAAATGACCTTCACAGGTGATATACTTTTGTAAGAGAAACAAAATACATTGGTACTTCCTGTAGAAATTCCCACTGTAGATTAACAGATTATGCAATATACTAAAACACAATACAAGATCTACTTCTGCAACACTTTGCGGAAGCTTAATTAAATTCAACAAGATCAAGAGAACACATATAACTAAGAATGAGAAATCAATCACACATAACGCAGAAGAAATAACTTAGGGAAAGCCTCAACCTAAAACCCCAACTTTGTATTATCATGCAAGTGGAAATCTTATTTAGGTTAGAAAAATAATCAGCTCTCAAGCTATCATGCTTTCTCTGCAATCAAACAATACATCTCACAGACTGAATGAACATAGTATATGTCCTCCTCAAGCCCTCCAAGCCTCCTATTTCCTTGTGCAGTTTTTCTTACGGTCCATTGAAGCCACATGTGTGAATTGGTCTCATCACACTCACTAAACTTGAACAAGTAACTGTGCAATCCTCAAGGAAAGAATTCCTTCTACATGTAAGGAATATTCACAATGGAATATTCTAGCAACTGATAGTACACTGCCCCTCCATCTGATCTCAACTGGGTCTTTGTCTGAACTGACATGCATGAGTTATTTATGAGAGAATAATCAATTATCTAAAGTGCAGTAGTTACATGCATGCAAGAATTAACTAACTAAACTTATATTAATTCAACAAACTGTTTGAATTAATCTAACTGGACTTGACTCAGTTAACTAAGTCAACTAATTACAACTCAATATTACAACTCATCCTTATCTCTTTAACTGATGGATAAATTCCTTAATTAATGGAGAAACTGTTGCATGTCCCCACATAGACTTCAAGTTTGATTTTCCTTAACTAATTAACTCAAGATGAATTAATTAATTATTTTACAAACTACTGCTAAGATCAAATTCGAATTTTAATTCACTATTTTAGTTTAGGGACTAACTAAAATAGGAAGGTATCCTGAAATGCTATTTATAGAATGCTATTTTTAGCACTTCCATTTTTCCATCCATTGTTGCTAAGATCAACATTGGCTAAACTGCTATTTATAGCAGTGCTATTTTTAACAATTCTCTTTTTAGCATTTCTTGTTGCTATTTTCAACACTCCCTCTAAAAAAGAAAGGGATTATCAATAACCCCAATCCTGTCTCTGTGGAACTCAAACTTGCATTTGACAATGGCTTAGTCAAAATATTTGTATATTGTTCCTTGGTCAAAACATACAACAACAACATGATCCTCTTGACCACAGTCTCGAAGATAGTGATACTGGATATTAATGTGCTTGGACCTATCATGAAAAAATAGATTCTCCAAGAGTTTGATACAACTCTGGTAATCACAGTAGATCACTGTAGGATCCATCATCTGACCAAAAAATCCCACTAGAATCTTCTGCATCCAGATGGCCTCACATGCAACTTGACTAGCAGCCATGTATTTAGCCTTTGCTGAGCTAAGTGCATCTGATCTTTGTTTCCTGTTGTACCAGGAAACTGCAGCTGAACCAAGGTTGAAGATTCCTCTAGAAGTGCTCTTCCGAATTAATGGAATCCCTGCCCAATCTGCATCTGTGAAGCCCTGAAGCTTCACTCCCTTTGTCTGTTTGTACCAAAATCCAAACTAAGATGTGCCTCTGAGGTATCTTAGCACATTCTTTGATCCAAGTGGATATTGGTGGCCACCCGCTAATTCCACGTAGATCCCCTCTAGTGCTTCTTTCAGTTCTTTCAGTTTCCTTAATTATAGCACAGTTTACTATTTTTAGCAGTTTTTCGGGCCCTAAACTTCTGGAGCCATTTTGAGGCCCTAAATGACGTTTTTTGGGAAATCTACCACCAGCGATTTTTCTGACTAAAAATCATCTTTTCCATCATAGTCCTCGGAGAGATCTTTCCAATGGGCTATCATGCACTTCAAACGGAGATAAGACGACCAATTCGTGACCCCGGGAAGTGGATGTACCAACTTACCCAAAAACGGGGCCCACAATTTGGCGTTTCATCTTCCAGGGTTAGGTTTTGGAATGTGAAGGGTTTTTCCATTGTTTCTCAACAATAAATTGTTGGAAATAATACTGAGAGGGGGGGGTGAATCAGTATTATCACATTAATAAAACTTTTTCATTTCCATAATAACCAGATTCATATATGCTACTTCCACAACTTCTTATGATTAAGTTAATTGATCTTCAATGAGTGCATTAGAACATTATCAACCATATTATCAGTTAACAGATGCAGTAACATAGAATAGATCATCACACATAAGGCACACACATGAACACCATGATATAAGGTGGAAACCCAATGCGGGAGAAAACCACCTGCTGCAAGTCATCTCAATCTTCTTCTTAATAAGAAAATCCCTTTACAATATTTTGTACTGGTGCAGCCTTATAACAGTACGGGAGCTACAACCCCCTTTGGTCTTGTACTAGCCGATCCATTTACTAGTACGCAGGCTGCTACCTGCTACAATGCTCCAAAGATTCCCCTTTTCTTTTGTACTAGCTTAAGTACTAGTACGTAGGCGTCGACCTACAATCTTCTCTCCTCCAGGTACCACGTTTCATCAATTTTCATACTGGATACACTGAAGCACAACACATAATCTGAAAGGCCACGTTTCATCCAATTTTCATACTGGACCCAACAACAACATTGAAGCACATAAACAATCTTCTAAATTACCCAAGCACTAGATCAATACATATACAAGTGAGCCATCAACCAGATCTAGTCCATCAGATTACATAAAGATGAGTCATTAAGAACCTGATCCATTCATCCATCAATGTATAAACATTTAATCAATCACTGCTGTTATCAGAACTTAATACCAGAAATCAGACATCACTTCAAAACCCATAACACAGAAATGATAAACATGGATAACTAAGTAGATTTCATGAGAAGTACGCAGCTTCACCCATATAACAGCTGCGTATAAGTACGCATTGTTTCCAACTGCTTCCCTGTGTACGTGCGCACTCTGCCTCACAAACTTCCTGCGTACGTGCGCTCTGTGTCCAATGAACTGCCTGTGCCCCTTCGCATCTGCAGCGCTTCTGTGCCTGCGTATCTCCGCACTTTTCTTTCACTATACTTGCGTACACGCAGATATAGATAATTTCATGACTTCAAGAATAACCCAGACTGTCAGATCTACAGATCTGAACATGCGCCGAGGAGATATCAACCCATTAGTAGATCCGACTTGTAGTTCTCATGTTTCTCCTTGATTTAGATCTAGCTGTCTCTCATAACCCATCACTAGAATTTCAGATCTAGCTTCTTAAGATATTCAACCCAAAAGCATACTCAAGCCAAATGATCTCCTTTGCTTTATATAGGCAAGCTCTTCCTCAAATCATGGATCAATACCACGGGCAAAAACCATAATAACACAATTCCGTCAGCTAAATACCAAGAGTTAAACATAAGAAACCCCACGTGTGCTTTTCTTTTCCTTGAAGTAAGTGAACTGGGGGTATGCACCTCCTGAATGGGATATCTGCGGGTATGTACGCACTTTATGTAACACCGGCCTGCGTGTACGCACCTTCTATAAGATGTACCTGCGTACCCCTTATTTCTTCAATATTTGATAGCTGATCATCAATCTCTGCTGCTGACTTGAAGTACTATGATCTATCACCTGAATGGGTTGCCATCAAGGACAACACTTTAGCCATAATGCCAACAAAGGGGTGCCATATTCCTTAGACCTATCTATCCAAACGCTTGATGATCGTAGATTTGGGTTTGCCTCCCAAACCGAAAACATTGATTGCTACAATATTTCTATTGGGCTCAGAGGAATACTTGTTGATGATCCATGCAAATATCGTTTTC